>JAUIMM010001030.1:5015000-5300000 GCA_031769625.1 Taudactylus pleione
CCTGTATCCTTTGGAAGCTATATGTAATCTCAATTATCTTTAATCTTTAATATAAAAGATTGTAAGCCAACTAGCCCAGTCTGTCACATCTTTGAACCTGTATCCTATGGGAGTTATATGTAATCTCCATTATCTGTCCTTCCTAAAGTCGGATCTTGTGTCAGCCTCTTAAATAAAAATGTACATTTTTCAAGTTATAAGTTAGTTATTTTCTTTTATCTTGTGAAACCTTATGTACTTTATTATTTTGCCCGATGGGCTCAACGTGCTTTATTTTTTTTCCTATCATTGCCAATGTGTTTGTTTTTTCCTCCTGCCAGGGGCCAATGTCTATGTTATTTTTTCCTATCGGGCCAATGTGTGTGTTATTTTTCATGCAAAGCTTATTTGCGTTATTATTTTCCTGTGGGGACCTATGTGGTTTTTTTTTTACTATTGGGGCCAATGTGTATGTTATTTTTCCTATCGGGCCAATGTGTGTTATTTCTTCCTGTCAGGGGCTAATGTGTTTTTATTTTTTCCTATGGAGGCCAATGTGTTTATTTTTACCCGACCCCCCTCGACAAATGCCACCCCCTCAGCAGACCCAGTCTCCATTAGGGACGCTTCCCGAAATTTCCTGGGCTGGTTTTCCATTCCAATTCTTTCCTTATAGTCAGAGAGCACTTCAGAGAGGTCACATCCTGCACCTGTAATCCCATATGCAAGAAATATGGCTCTACCATCTCAGTTCCCACGGCCATTCTGCAGGAACATAGGCTGATCTGTGACTCAAGTTGCATCTTTGTATACAGATGCTGCAACATCTTAGGCAGATGATTGGATTTGCAAAGCTGCCTGAAGGCATTTCAATACATCTCCTGGTGGCTGCAATATTTTTGCATCGCAGCTGCATACACATACATTGTAGTGGCGGCATTAGTGTAAAACTCTGAATCAGGCCCCATGAGCCCTGATCAGAGACCCTCTCACACGAATGGAGACTTACCAGTACTAGTAAAATCCATAACCTGTGCATTTATTTATTATGGATTTTAAAGTGGGGTTGTTAAGTCTTTTCCCAGAGTTACTTTGAATATTGTGTGATTTTCATCTTGAAAAACTGTCATTTGAAAATGCAGAAACTAATTAGTAAACCATTCTTGGACAGGCTTATTTATTTAAAATCAATTGAAATGCTTTCATTGTAAACATTTGATCTCTGTTTAATTAATTTTGTGACCTTTGAAGACAACTGATTGCTCCAGGGATTGTTAAGATTTGTTTAAGGTGAATAACTCTGCAATCAATTATTTTTGTGATTTTGTTTTTTAAATGTAACATTACATATTAGTTTGTGTTTATTAACGTAAGCATTCGTAGATTAATATATTTTTATACACATGATGATTTTTAACAAAATAACATTTTGTTCATTAGGCTCATTTTGAAACAACATATTGAAAGCAGCTATCAGCAATGAAACCTGCTTTCCCATTAACACATTCAAAGCATAATTCCAAGTTTGGTACCTGGCCAGACCAATTGAGTGATATAAGTGATATATAAGTTAGATTTTGTGACTGAGGATACATTTTCTTCTAAACCAATATAGATTAACTGAAAAGGGTCTATTAATTATGAAAAAGTTATAAAACGTGCAACTTTAGTCAGCTTTTCAAAATTGTGATACTTTTCCCCTGAAGCTGTTGTTTGTAACCAACACTTCCTACTCAGAGTTTCAGAACCCCACCTCTGTTGGTGTCTGTATCCCTCTTACCATACTGCAGTTCACCCTCCAGACTTCTAGAAACATCACCATATCTGCATGGCAGAGACTGCAGGCATTGTCAGCTGCGGACACCCACTCCTTTGAGCAGGCAGCCAAAAAAGTTATCTTTCCCAGGCACGGACCCTGTCCCGTTGCCTTACAAGCACAGCAGGAGGAGACAGAGAGGGAATGCAGCTTTAGCAACAGTGGTAAGTGGAGGTGGGATGGAGATGGAGCTCCAATCTGCAGCAAAATAGGATAATGCAGGGAAGGATCTGAACAGATTCCTCTGCTGTACAAGATGCTGTGTAAATGGCATGTTGTGAAAGGATTCGGGAACTGTCTGCCATCTCAGGATGATGTACAGTTTTACTGTTAAGTTCCAAAAAAACATTTTTGGAACTTGATAACTCACATAATTTCTACATCCCTATACTTAAGTATAGGGAGTGTGGTAATGATTGGGGCATATTTGTTAATAGGAGATATCAATTATATCTCCTGCATTACATGAAATGTGAATAGGTCTGGACCTTAGTAATAAGAAAAGTGCTTGAAAAATATGTAAACAGGCAAGGTTTATGAATATTTCCCAAAGTATCATATTCTACAAAGGCTAGTAAACAATTACTGTATGTGACCACCTACAGTATTTCTGGCCATTCTTTTGTAAGTTTAGTTCAAGAATAGTAGCATATCGTAACAGTTATTATTATTATTATTATTATTATTATTATTATTATTATTATTGTACAGTAATTCCCCAATTCCTGTGATCTTTTACAAGAGGGACAAACTCTTTGGGATATGTTAGTGTATACTATGGATTTCTCTAAATTTGTTAACCCAATTATTTAATGGCAAAGATCAACAAAACTAGACTGCATCAAATGACCTGACTGCAGTTTAAATCAGCTTAAAAGCATATCACTATGTGACCTAGACATGTTTTCTTTTTTGGAATGTGATTGGATTCATTTAATTGATTTGTATGCCTGAAACTTGACATTGTAAAATTTTATGATCATGATCCTGTGTCAGCAGAATGCCGCCACCAAGAGCACATGCTACTTCCACACAAAAATCAACATGCTATTCCAGATAGACTTCTACTCAGAGGTGTCTTTAGAGAGGAGGGGGCCCATGTCCCTTCCCCGTCTGGGGCCCCCTCCTCTCTTCCTGGCAGCCGGCAGCTGACTGATGTGGCTGGCTAGCCACTGGACCATTAGTAGACTCTGGGCACTAGAGTGTGCCTGGAGTCTACTGCGCATGCACAAAATGCCGGAAAAATTGCCACGGCAGTTATTTTTACCAGTTTTTGTACAGCATTGACACCTGGCGTGGGACCTTAAAGAAGTAAGTTTTAAACAATGGGTGCAGGGTGTGCGGTGTGGACCACCTTGGACATGGGTGCCCATGTGCACTGCACACCCTGCACCCATTATAGATACGTCCCTGCTTCCACTGCATGCTGAAACCACATACCAGTTAAATCACATACTGCTAGCTACACCACCACTGACAATGCATTACGCCATACAAACATGATATTTCCACATACTGTATAGAATCACACAGTACTACAAATACACTAAATAACCAAATGCTTAGACAATTATATAGACTGCTTCATGTTTTATCCTGGATGAAACACACATTAGATAAATATACAAGGTGAACTCCTAATTGTTACTACCTGTCCCTCTATATAGATGTTCTCATAAACCTAAAACATGAATACAAACAAAATATGGTGACACTATAGAAAGAAAAAAAATATATTAGGAGAGTTTAGGAAGTGGTGGAATTCTTGAATAAACAATTATTTTCTTCTGTATCAATCAATAAATAGAGGTAGATTCTACTCAACAGATGTAGGTGAGATTTCAGTATCTTATCTCAACTTAAAGTGTTTCTTTTTTTTATTACTCTGCAGGGGGCAAATGCAGGATTTGTTAAATGGGGTTTAAAGATGATGATCAGATTAGGTAACAGCTTGTATAGCAAGCACCACATGTCAGTTCATTGGTAACACCAGAGCAGGAGTTGTGTGCGTTCCACCCCTGGAAAGCATTACTTCCAGGAATCACAATGGATCACATGCAAACTGGCAGTCAATAGTGGGAGAGCAGGCAATATACTGTAATGTCCCAAATATTAATCAGGTGCAAGCATATCACAAAGAGAAGCTCAATCATTGTGGTAGGTTAATGTTGCAAAATAAGTAGCACACAGTAGTAATGTCATGATGGGCCTGGAATGTATGTTGCTGGAATATGGCTAGTACACATTCCAGCAATTGGAAAGCACCACTTGATCTAGCTGATTGTATAAGGGTTTTCTGGAGATTTGGTCAGCATGCTGCCTGCTGCTTGTATCTGCTGACATATGTCCTTGTGACCTTTCTTGCGAAGGAGACTCCAGGGCTGAAATGTTGACTACTATGATGGTATTTGAATATTTTGTTTGCATTAGATAATTTGGTGAATGTCCTCATTGGGCTTTTATGTTTAGCCAAAAACTATATATATATATATATATATATATATATATATATATTAATCCATTACGTGGCACCCTGGACCCACCACAAGGTATCTTGCTCCATTGTCTTCCTTAGGAGGACAGCATCCCCAACATAAATTCACTATAATACAGGCGGCACTCGGAGTCTTCAGAAACAGTGAAATCAAATGTACTTTTTAATCAACGTTTCGAGGAATGAATCCCTGAGGACATGTGTATCCTGAGGACGGGGATTAATTCCTCGAAATGTTGATTAAAAAGCACATTTGATTTCACCATTTCTGAAGACTCCGAGTGCCACCTGTTTTATAGTGGATTTATATATTTATATTCAGTATAAGGGCAGCTCGGGCTGTTTGACAGCTGGGGTTAAAAGCACCAAGTGTTAAAGGCAAAAAGTGTGATAACATAACAGTTAATCAAAC
Organism: Taudactylus pleione; assembly: GCA_031769625.1. Lineage (NCBI taxonomy): Eukaryota > Metazoa > Chordata > Amphibia > Anura > Myobatrachidae > Taudactylus > Taudactylus pleione. The sequence goes on from JAUIMM010001030.1 coordinate 5,019,702, forward strand.
AGTTATCCTGCATGAATATGGAATAATCATCTGTTTATTTCATTTCATCCCTCAGGTATGTGATATTTCCTCTCTCATCCTGCCTACTGCATATATACTCTGCATAGACCTTCATGCAATCATGTGCAGTTTTAAATGTATGTGATATTTCCTCTCTCATCCTGCCTATTGCATTTATACTCTGCATAGACCTTCATGCAATCATGTGCAGTTTTATATGTATGTGATATTTCCTCTCTTGCATAGATTTGTTTTTACATGTATAGTCTATATTGTTCGGTGAAGCATAGTTTATGGTATATATCTGGCCAGGTTTTTGCTCCAACTCAGAGCAAGTTATCTCATTTGATCAACAGACCAATTGAGTCAGATGTAGCCTGCCTTAATCAAGTATACCACTCCTTTATATTCAGTATAGGGGCAGCTGGGGCTGTTTGGTAGCTGGGGTTAAAAGCACCAAATGTTAAAGGCAGTGGCAAATGCAGGATTTCCTGAGGGGGGTTTCCAAATGCTTAAGTTTAGAGCAAGTGTGTCCAGTTTTAATAAGCATCATAAAAAGTGTATTGTGTGTAATAATCCTGGCATACACAGGACCAGCAATCACAGTAAGCCATTAGATGCGTCAGTAGGCCCATCTTGCCTGAGCTGAACGTATTTATTTTAGATGTGGGCACCATTCCCGACTATTGGAGTAAGTTGGGGAGCCTGGAGGAGCAGCAGAAGAACCTAGCACTGCCCTGGACATATATGTACATTTTGGACTCTGTAGCAGTGCATCTCTAGCAGTGCATGTTTTCCAGATCTCCTAGTTGGTGCACAGGTTATTTAATACTGGCTGATACATATTAAAAGATCCACAAGTGGTGCTAATTATTTCATTTGTGATACTGAGAAGAACATGCAGCACTAGTAACATTCTATTATATTACTATGTCTATTGTGGTCATGGTGTGGGCTGAGAAGGGGGGTTTCAGGCAAATGGAAACCCTCCCTGTGTTTGCCTATGAAAGGCACAAAGTGTGATAACATAACAGTTAATCAAACAGTTGAACAAACATTGACCAACATTTAAGGTAATTTCAGATTTAGATACATTTTAAGGAAATCAGTTTTTTAAAGTAACAAAAAGGAATGAAGGTGTCTGCGCTGGTGATTATATATATATATATATAATCACATTAATAATAGAACAAATGTAAATTATATTTATTAATAAATACGAACTGCAGTTCAATAAAACATACATACATGTAACATCATAAAATAACAAATAATGTTAAAAAAACGCTACATTTGTTTTATTATTAATGTGTTTTATATATATTTAATCACCAGCGCAGACACCTTCTTTCCTTTTTCTCTATTCTATTGTGAGGGTACATTGCAGAAGCCCCTCTGGTGTCAGCTGCAGGTTTTTATATTAGACAGCAATTGAACAGTTAGCGCACCTACCTGTTTTTTTTTGTTTGTTTCTCCAATTTTAAAGTAACAAACCTAAAACTCACCATGTACTACACATCTCTTTTCATCAAAACTATTCTTTATATTTTCTCTAAGGATTTAACATCCTTAACTCTCCCTGCATATCACCTCTCTGTGCTCATTGCAGCCATATTGATTCACTACCCTCCTCTTAAAACTCATGAGTTTTCTTTTCATCATACATTGACTAATACAGCCTCATTGTGTCACTATAAAAAACTTTTACACACCTCCTACAACTATATCTATTTCTCTATCCATCTGCTTTTATTATCTGGTGACATATCACCAAATCCAGGCCCCACACAAACACAGTGGTTTTAATATAGAATAAATACCCTGCAAACCCCATTTGTCCCCCATCACCCTCCAAATCAATAAATGTGCCTTATGGAATTCACACTCTATCTCAACTTATCATTATTTTACATCTGAACATCTCTTTACAACAACTACTTTCATCAACTTCTACATTTACATGAGACTGCTGGTTCACACCTTAATCATACAATAATAACCATGGCTTTCCACAGACACCTACAAAAACTGTCACGTAAAGTAGAATGTCAGAGGTGTAAATCTTATTTGCTCACCTAATGTAAAACAGGAATCCACCCATCTGTCATTCTAACTCTCTGTTCCAGGCTCACTGTCTACCCATTTGTGTCACCCCTGTCTGTATGCTCTTCTCCTTTAGAATGTAAGCTCTAACGAGCAGGGCCCTCTTCCCTCATGTGCTTTTCCTTCCTTTACTTGTATTGTTATCTACTTAATACTACTTATAACAGCACCTGACCCATGACACTTGCCATCCTGCTACTGCTGCAGCAATGTTTATATACCATGTACTCGTCCTGCAATGTCTTATATTGTATGTCAGTGTTTTCTTGTTCTGTTCAAATGATTTTATATACTGTTTTTGTACTTTGTTTTTGTACTTGTTAGGCACTGCAGAACCCTTGTGGCACCATATAAATAAAGGAAAATTATATATATATATATATATATATATATATTATACCGGCTTCTCAATTTGATAGGATGCAATGGCAAACAGAAAAGTGACAGTTGAAATTGCATGAATTCTATAATGGCACAAAGGCTCCACCATGAAGTCTGAAAACAAGTGATGGAGGGATCCCTGGTACATTACATAAGCTACAATCAAGATCTCAGTTTGAGCCAGCATCCATTAATGCTGCAATAAAAACATTTGTAGGGATTTTGTACCAAGAAGTCACTAAGATATCTTCTAATAATAATAGAAAGAAGTGCAGCAATTTATGTACTGGAAAATGGAGGGCCCTACGAGATCTATCTAGTTATTCTGATATAGCTTTATACTGACCCTACTGATATATTTTCTAAACAATTGCAGGAAAGGCTTTCACAGGCACTGGATGAGGGGAAGATCCCTATGAATCTGGGTCTCTAAATGTCCCATCATGGCTTTATTTTTAGATACACAAGCACCTGGACAACCCCCCCCCCCCTGGCTGACCGATTATATCGGCCAGGGGGTTGTTGTTCCTGGCAATTTCTGTGTATCTGGATACATTGCTACAGGTATGTGTGAAAGAACTCCTACGTTTACTTTTAAACATGACCTCCTTTATGAATTGAATGAATGATTTATCTGAGATACCAGCTGGCAGTTTGTTATGCAGCATTGATATTAACAGTTTATATACGGTAATAACTATTTCAGAGGGCCTGTTGGCAGTGAGAAAATTACTTATGGAAAGTAGTGCATATGTTGGTCCAGATGTGAATCTGGTGGTTGATCTACTTGAGATTATTCTAACCAAGAATTTCTACATGTACAATGGTCTGTTCTATTTATAGCTTGTTGTTGTGACAATGGGGTCCAATGTGGCCCCATCATATGCCAATGCTTTTATGTTTATTGCTGAGCAGGCAATCTTTTTTCATGATGCCTGTGTATCTGGCATGATTCTAATTTATGCCAGATACATAGATAACATATTCTTGATCTAGACAGGAACAAAACAACAGTTCCTCACTTTCATGGAAAAACATAACAACTCTTAGTGCTGGAGTGGTAGATTTTGGCAACGTATTCACCAGGCTGAAACTGGGTTGTTGCTGTAGTCCAGGATCCAGGAGCACTCAAATGGTAGCATGACCAGATGCAGACAAAACACCAGAATGGGTAGGAGATGATAACACCAGGAATGGCATCAATTGGAGCAGGAACCAGGAACAGTCATCATGTAGTAAGAATGGTATACACAGGCGAGTTGTAGGTTCGGATTACTGGAACATGTAGATGTTATCTGTGCAGCTTGTGGGATAGCTGCTTCAGGCATAGGCAGAACCGGATTCTGACCAGACACCAGAATGAATAGTGGATGCTGATACCAGGAGTGGCATCAATGGTGCAGGAACCAGGAACACTCACCATGCAATGAGAATGGTATACACAGGTGAGTTGCAGGTTTGGATAGCTGAAATAGGTTGAGATTTTCTGTGCAGCCAGGGTAATAGCTGCCCCAGGTGTAGATCAATTGCAAGAGTCTGTATAGCAGAAGGAAGCAAAACTGTACACACTGGATACAAATAAGCAACAGGAGCTCAGTATAGCTCACTCAGTAGGAACTGAGGCAAGACATTGTACTGGCAATTAGGTAGAGTCAGCCACTAGGATATATACCTCTGGATTACCTGGGATAGGCTGAGCAGAGACAGGTGGTATGGTGAGGCGCAGGCTATCACTTGATTGGCTGTTGCAAACAGGTGATTGGAACTTGTCACTGCAGTACTCTGTAGAAGGATTAGATCTTGCTTGTGGTATAGCAAGCCAATAAACCCTGAAGCCTGTGCATCTGGGATGTGATAGAGAATGCTGGCAGAATCAATAAGTGACCTGGCAGCAGGGGAAACAGACCCAGGTTGTGACAGTACCTCCTCCTTGAGGAGTGGCCTCAGGACACCTTTTTGGCTTCCCAAGAAACTTGGCATGAAAGCTGAAAACAAGACAATAAGCATTAACATCTTCAGAACTCACCCAGGATCTCTCCTCAGGATCATATCCTTTCTAATGGACCAGATATTGGAGTTTCCCATGATGACATTGAGCGTCGACAATGTTCTCAATCTCAAATTCAACCCCTCACTGCATTTTGACTAGTGGAGGTTTTGGTGAAGAAGATTGGAACCTGTTAAGAATAAGAGGCTTGAGGAGAGACACATGAAAGGAATTGGGGATTTTGAGTGATGGAGGAAGCTGTTAATGGTATGCCACTGGATTGATGATCTTGATAATAAGAAATGGACCGATAAAACGAGGAGTGAACTTTATAGATGGAACACAAAGTCTGAGGTTACATGTGGATTGCCAGACATGATTGCCCACTTTAAGATATGGAATGGCCCTCCTTTTTCTGTCAGCAAAGTTTTCATAATGAGCTGAAGATTTTTTCAAAGTGTCATGAACCACCTTCCAGATGCTTGAGAAATATTGCACAGATGCTTTGGCTGCTGGTAAATCAAATGTTAAAAGAGACTGAAACTAAGGGATATGAGGATGTTGCCCATAGACTGCTAGGAAGGGAGTGGTTCCAGATGAAATGTGGTATGAGTTGTTATTGGCGAAATTAGCGCATGGCAGAAAATCAATCCAATCATCCTGAGAGGAAGTAATATTCATACAGAGGAAGGTCTCGAGATCCTAGTTGACCCTCTCAGTTTGCGCATTGGACTGCAGGTGATACGCTGTGGAAAACTTTAATTGAATCTGTAAGGAAAAACAGAGAGATCACCAGAAATGAGCAACGAACTGTGACCCACTATCCAAAACTATTTATTTGGGTAGATCATGGAGACTAAATATTTCTGCAATGAAGAGCTTAGAGAGACATGCAGCAGATGGTAATCCATATAGAGGTATGAAGTGTGCTATCTTCAAAAACCTGTCAACTACAACCCATATAGTGGTAAATTCCTTGAAGACTGGAAGGTCGGTAATAAAATCCATGGATATATGGGTCCATGGTTGTAGTAGAATGGGCAGAGGCTTTAATGTTCCAACAGGTAGCTGGTGAGAAACCTTATGCTGGGCACACTGCAAGCATGATGATACAAACTCTTGTACAGCAGAATGAATAGAAGACCACAAATAGGATCTTTTGATAAGTTCCAGAGTCTTTTTGACTCCTGTATTGCTGGACACCTTGGAAGCATGAGCCCATAGTAGTAGCTGTTTACGAAGTTCAAGGTACACAAAAGTGTAACCACATCAGTATCAGCAAACACAGTAGGGTTTAACATGGGATATTGTTCAGGAGCTTCTGCTTTGTCCTCAGGGTTCATGGACTGAGATAAGGCATCTGCCTTACACTTCTGAGAACCAGGACGGAAACAAATTTTAAAAACGAATCAGGAGAAGAACAATGTATCTACTGCTTCAGAGGATGCGTCCACCTCAAGGATAAAAGGTTGCGTGATGTCAGGTTGGCAGAGTACCAGATCAGAAATTAATTACTGCTTTAATAACTGGAAGGCCGACTTTGCTTTTGGAGACCATTACGTTGAATTGGCATCCATACAGGTCAATGCAGAGATAGGAGCTGCCAAGGTAGAAAATCCTTTAATGAATTTCCTGTAGTAGTTAGTGAAACCCAGGAATCTTTGGATGGCTTTTAAGGAATTGGGTTCAGCCCAGGAAAGAACTGCTTGAAACTTTTCAGGATCCATCTTGAGGCCGGTACCTGAAATGATGTGCCATAGAAAAGTAATGTCCAGTACTTCAAACACACATTTCTCAATTTTACAATAAAGCTGGTTAGAACAATTTCACCGGTTTCTCTTGCCAAAGCATTACCCCTGAATGACTTCTCATGACTTGATTAAGGATAGTGTGTGCTGTCTGTTATAAAGAGCCACCTCACCAGTCCAATATACCAGTCCCTGTACAAGAGCCATCTTGGGTGTCTTTCTTGTCTCAAGTTATGAAGCAGTTTGTGGATTGTATGGCTACTCCCATATTGCCTCCTTGTATGGGGTACCCTCAGCATGTTATGTTTACACCTACTATGCATCCTTCCTGGATGGATGCTTATGCCCACTCAAGTCAGAGTATGGCTCAGTCAGCAGTTGAAAGCAGACTGGTAGTTACTAAGGCACCTAAATGCAAGTTATCTTTTTATCAGTCTGCTCAGCATATGGATTCAGACACATTATCAGATGAATCAGATGATGGGCAGGGTTCTTCTCCAGGGTCTAGCTCGGGAGAGGAGGACCATCCATCCTCAGTGGATGTTCCTACTTTGGTGAGGGTGGTTAAATCAATCCTAGATATTCAGGATGATGAACCAGCTCCTAGCAAGAGGGCTCCAGTGTTTAAACACCAGAAGGTGGTCAAATCTGAGAAACTCACTGAGCTTATGGAAGAGGCATGGGGTAACCTGGATAAACAGTTTTATGTGCATAAAAGATTAACATTGTTGTATCCTCTCCCAGCTTCTGAATGTTCTAAGTGGGAGGTAGCTTCTAATGTGGATGCTCATGTGATGCACTTAGGGCCTAATTCAAACCCTCTCACAAGCTGCCACTCGCTCATACGTGGTCGATGTTATGCAATTGTGCATGCGTATGTATCACAGTGCGCATGCGCAAACTAGTTTGAGCAATCGGGAACTGCTCTCTCACCCAGCAAAGACAGCCCAGTGGAATGAGTGACAGGAGAGGCCGTTTGTGGGTGGTAACAGGGACAGGGCAGTAGTGGAGGTGCACCTGAGTGTTTCAACGCCATTTCAGAGGCGTACATAATTAACAGGCAGCATCATAGTACACGTCACCTGGTTGAATTATAGACTGAAATGCTCGCAGTGCTTGCAGTAGGGTACAGTCAACCGCAAGCACTGCTGCCAGATCCGATGGAAACCGATGTACTTATGATTGTATATACTTCCTGGAGATGATGTTCGCTAGTGGGCGGCTAAAGACAGGCTGGTGGGCATCCATAAACACAAAGTGATCGCTCGCTAAGACATAGTGGGTGTGCTTATGCCTTGCCGGGTGATCACCTGCCTTGACATCACTTAGCTGAATTTCCATATGCTGGGAGCGAGCGGCTGCATCTAGAGAGTGGGTCTGAAACAGGCCCTTAGTAAGAAATGCTATGTTGCCTATTCCATCAGCATCTTCACTTAAGGATTCTATAGATAGGAAAATTTAAACATGTCTTTAGGCAATATTTTCATCATTGGGTGCTGCTACTCATCCAGCTATGGCTGGAGCCTGGGTAGCAAAAGCTTTTGAAGAATGTATGGGGGCAATGGAAAACTCTCTACCAGATGCTACCACAGAACAAATGAAGCATATCTCCCACATATGGAAAGCTGCCTCCTATTTGGGAAGAGCTGCATTAGATGCTGGAATTTTAGCTTCTAAAGCAGGGGTCTTCAATCTTGGCCCTCCAGCTGCTATGGAACTACAGATCCTAGGATGCCCTGCCACAGTTTTACCATGCTGTTATATCAAAACAGTGGCAAGGTATGCTGAGTGTGTAGTTCCACAGCAGCTGGAGGGCCAGGTTGAAGACCCATGTTCTAAAGCATCGGCAGTGTCAGTAGTGGTGTGCAAGATCCTTTAGTTAAGACCCTGAAAAGTAGATACAGGATCAAAGAAGGCTCTGGAATACTTACTTTTTTATAAAAATATACTTTTTGGAGCACAGTTAGATATAATAATAGCTACTTTGGCAGCTTCAAAAACTGCAGGTCTGCCATCTACAGCTACATTGAAGTCCAGGCAGCTTTCTTTTTGGTCTTTTTATCCTCAGGGACAAGCAAAGGAACAGTGTGCCTGATTCAGAGCTGGACGCTCTGACAAGAGCGCTCGCTCTGAATCAGTGCCCTCCTACCTAAAAATGGAGCGGCCTCCTGGCCGCTCGCATAGCTGTGGATGACCACCCACAGCATATGCGAGCGGCCAAAAAGATGGTCGCGATGGTCAAGACCATCGCGACCATCGGGCTTGCGATGAGACCCTGCAGTAGGGTCTCGGTGATCGCAAGCCCTGGAGTGATTTTGCCTCTGCAGAGCCAAAATCACTCCCACTGACATTACTAGTGATGTCAGTGGGGCCAGACCCAGATGGTAGGTGTTCCCATGGGAACGCCTCCATCTGGCAGCCACGCCCCTGGCATGCCCACCAAAGGGGGCGTGCTGTCAGTCACCATCAACAGCACGCCCCCTTTGGTGTGAGACCTGGAGTGACAGCTTGGCTGTCGCTGTCCGGGTCTCGCACATGCGCACGACGGAGCTCCCTCCATCATGCGCATGCGCATTGGGGTAACATCGACCCACTTGTGAGCGTCCTGCACTCGCGAGCGGGTCTGAATGACCCCCAGTCTTCCTCCAGACTGTCTAGTTTTTGCAGGACAACCACGTGAAAAACTAAGAGGTCTGGGCTAGCCAGACGTCCAGCTTCTAAGCTGGACAACAAACCCTCGGCCTGATGGGGTGGGGCTACTCATATGGGATCTCAGGGTAGGGGGCCAACTTCATCAGTTTTTGGATTGCTGGCAAAAAACAACAACAGATGCCTGTGTCCGAGATGTGGTCTCTCAGGGGTATTCTTTCACTTTCCAGAGGCATCCTCCCCAGAAGTTTTTTTGCACAATTCCTCCAACAGGTCCTGTAAAAGTGCCCCTTCAGGAGGCCATTTATTCCTTGCTACAGGCAGGGGTAATAATATTGATTCCTGTGTTACAACAAGGAAGTGGTTATTATTCCAATCTATTTTTGGTTCAGAAATCAAATGGATCTCATCGCCCTATTCTAAATCTGAAAACCCTCAACAGATTTATCCATGTTCCCAAGTTCCATACGGAAAATCTCCAGCCAATTATTTTGGCAATGGAACCTGGGGATTATATGATTTTCTTCGACATTCAGGATGCATATCTGCATGTTCCTATTACATCATCCCACCAACAATTTCTATGGTCTGCTGTCCAAAAGCAACATTACCAATTCCAGGCACTGCCCTTTGGCCTATCAACAGCCCCTTGGGTATTTAACAAATAATGGCAGTCATGATGGTCTATCTCAGGCATCAGGGAGTCAGAATACTACCATACCTAGATAACCTTCTGATATTGGCACAAACTCCAGATGTTTTTGTACCAGAGGACATGATTGCAACCCTATCATTAAAAGTATGCAAACTGCTATGTAAGCTAAGGGTATCCATTCTATCAGTGATGCAGGTCCTGGGATCAATGATATCCACCTTTGACATGGTGCGGTATGCTCAGATTCACTCCAGGCCTCTTCAAAAATTGATTCTCTCCAGGTGGAATAGACAGTATCATCTAATAAAGTTCCTAAGTATCCTTCTCACTCCAGAGGTTCGTCTCTCCCTACTGTGGTGGCTGAAATAGCCTGCCTCTGCCCACATTTATTACAGGGTTTGGCATTCTTATGGTCAATGGTGTTTCCACAGGAAGTATGACCCTAAGGTGTTTAAGGTTTCCTGGGTACTGGCTTTTCTCCAGGCTGGTTTAGACCTTGTTCTCTGTCTGGCCATTTTGAGAGTGCATGTTTCTGCATTGTCAGTCTGGTTCCAGAGAAAGTTTGCTTCATTATAAGATGTTAGAATTTTTTTCATGGAGTTCTGCAATTTTAGCCTCCTTTTGTCCCACCGGTAGCACTGTGGGATCTGTTTTTGGTTTTTAAAGGGCTACAAGCTCCCACATTTGAAATGTTTGACAACGAAGAAACTTTTTCTCCTCGCTATTTATTCTGCATGCAGAGTTTCTGATTTGGCAGCGATCTCTTGTCGCTCCCCATTTTTTATTTTACACCAGGATAGCACTGTTTTTTATACAAAGGAGGGTTACCTTCCTAAGCTAGTGTCCCTTTTTCATGTAAATAAACAAATTGTAGTTCCAGCTTTTCAGGCTCCAAACCTCTTTGCAGTTGAAGCCTTCCTGGATATAATTTATGCTCTCTGTATATATGTGGTGCATACAAGCTCTGTTAGAAACTCAGATGCTCTTTTTGTATTATATGGTTTTCAGAAACGAGGATGGCCAGCTAATAAGCAGAGCCTGGCTCGATGGTTACGTATGACTGTCTCTCAGGTGTACACACAGGCTGATCTCCCTGTCCCAAACAAGGTGACAGTGTATTCTATCCGGTCTCTCTGATGCACCTGGCTATGTTTCTGGTGTACGATTGTTCTTCCTTCCCCTCTTTCCTTCTCCTGCCTTGAGGCTTATTTGCTAAACTGATGGCCTGTTTCTAAGGGTGGGGTATATATGGAGGAGGACCCAAAGCATCCTGGGAGCTGAAAGCTTTAACTGTTTGGTGCCTGAATCTCTGCAACCACATTACCCTATGGTATCCCTGTGGACACTATGGACCTCAAGGAAAAGGAGTTATCAAGGTAAGTCTGCCATAACTCTAATTTTTACTTATAAGTTGTTTATACAGGGCTTTTGTTGCCTTAGCATAGCATCCCCTGATGGCAACAGAACTGTAAAATTGGGTTTCAGGATGTGTTATGGTGGTTTTATTAGTACTTTTTATGTGGCTGCATCATGTTGGTTTTATTGACATCTAATCTATGCTCCTGATGATGTTGTAAATGCTTTATCCTATTCAGGTTCACCAATTCTTTTGCATGGGTTCTCTGAGAGCTGAATCTGCAATCTTTAGATTACTCTTGACATCTTCATTTGAGTTCCCACTACTACAGCCCCTGTTCATTGCATGGTGGATAATTAGTGTTGAGTGTGTATGCTTTGTACTTGTGCTATGGTCTGAAATTGTGGGTCACCTAGACCACCAGGGCATTACAAGCACTGGCGCAGGGAACAATTAAAGTCAGGGTACCCAGTGTATAATGTCAACATAGGGGAGAAGGTGCTCTCACTCTGGCACCTCCCCCAGCTCAGGGTGCATTTCCACTGTTGCCTTGCTGCTCCTCCCTCACGCTCCGCCCACTCTGAGACAGATGGCAGCCATTTCCTGCATTCAGATATCTGAGAACCATGGGTTCAGTCTCCTTGTATACCTCTCCAAAGGGTCAGGATTATACAGCTCTATATCCTACTCACCACTGTGGTTTGTGTAGTTGATTTTAGTGCACACTGCAGTTATATTGCATATTCTGCATTGTATGTGACTTGTGCTAATGCTGCTGTCTGTTTTCTTTTTTCCTATTCCTGTCAGCTTTTTCCTTTCCCTTTATTCTACTATAACATTGGCATACTAAGGTATAGGGAGTTCATTGTACTGTACCTCCCTATATTTGTGAGGGCTATCACATACTATATATCGCTGTTGCTCACTACACTGTGCCATATTATGCATATATCTGGGTTGCTCACTGAACTGTGTGTCAGATTGTTTGTTACAATATTCTTGCAGATATGTCTGGCAGAGCAAGAATAACAAGCAGCCTGCTGCTCCCATTCTGGTGTCTTGTAAGTTCTGCTCAGCATGCTTAGCTTCAGAGGACCTCATTCAGGATGGTTTTTGTGCATCTTGTTACACTGCCCTGGGCCCAACAGCCCCAGTGTCCTCTCCTCAGGACCCACCCTGGGCTACTTTTTCAAAGGTATTGGTAAAAATTGCGGACCACCTAGCGGTCCTCGTGGTAGCTCCCCCTGTAGGATGGCCATAGCAGGTACTCCCTGCAAAACCTTTGCCTACCCCATGGGTAGACACGTTTTCTACCTCAGTGCAGAGTCTGGTTAATACCTCTACAGCTTTTCAACAAATGCTGTAAAAGAAGAGACACTTACCTAGTAAACCTACTAAGCGTGCTGTGTTATTTTCCCTGTCCACCCAGTTATCAAATTCTGATTTATCATCTGGGGAGGCCAAAGACACAGATCTCTCTCACTCTGACTCCCTATCATGAGAGGAGGAGACCCTCTCCAAGTGGAATATACCTACAGCTGTGAGATATGTAAAATCTATCCTTCAAATAGAAGAGACCCCACTCCTAAGGCAAAAGAGCCACAATTTAAGTGACAAAAGTTAGTTTTACCAGAGTTTCCTCACTCTGATCAGCTATCTGATTTTTATGAGTGAGGCATGGAATATGCCCAGTAAAAGTTTTCAGCTGCCCAAATATTTAAGTTCCTTTTAACCTCTTCCAGCTACTGATTCCACTACATGGGAAGTTCCCCCAGCAGTGGATTCCCACATGACTCATCTGGTTAAGAATGCTAACTTACCTATCCATACTGCAACCTCCTTGAAAGAGACTACAGATAGAAAGATAGAAGCTTGTCTAAAATCTATATACTCTCTTACAGGAGCTATTACTCATCCTGCTAGGGCTACAGCCTTGGTGACAAAATCCATTGAGAGTTTGACAGAGGTCCTAAAAGAGACATTTCCCCCTGATGCTTTGAGGGAACAGCTGTGCTACATACAGTATCTTAGAGATGCAGCCTCCTATTTAGGTGAAGCAGATCTGGATACTGCTCTCCTAGCTTCCAAGGCATCTGCCACTCAGAAGTAGACTGCTGTATTGTTTGGCTCCACTCATGGAAGGCAGTTTCAAACTCTAAAAAGGCTTTGGATTCTCTGCCTTATTCTGGGGATATCCTGTTTTGCCCAGATTTGGACAAAATTGTGACTACTGGGTAGCTTTCAAGATGGTGTTCTTGCCCTCTGCATATGTTGCAAAGCCTCAAATGTTATCCTTTTGGTCCTATTGTCCTCAAGGAAAAGCTAAAGGTGAGTCCTTTCCAGAAGATCATGCATCAACTAAGGCCTCCACTACTGGACTTCCACCTACCAAACCTAAAGACAATTTATCATCCTGATGGGGCAAGCCTCTCTCTGGGAGCTCTTAGGGTAGGAGGCCAACTTCTTCAATTCACCCAGTTCTGGTGTCAGACCACATCAGATGCCTTGCTAAGAGAAGTGGTCTCCCATGGATATGCCCTCTACTTTCTGAGGTGACCCCTCCAGCAGTTATTTTGCACAGGACCTCCATTGGACCCAAGCAAGGCCCTGCTGCTCCAAAAGGCAATTCAGTCCTTACTGCTCTCAGGAGTAATAATTCCTGGTCCCACACAGCAAGGGAAAGGATATTATTCTACCCTTTTCTTGGTTCAGAAGCCCAATGGATATCATCGGCCTATCCTCAACCTCAAATCTCTGAGGAAGTTTATGAGGGTACCCAGGTTTTTAATGGAAACCTGCCACACTATTGTCCTGGCTCTGGAGTCTGGGGACTTTATGATGACTCTGAACATTCAGAATGCTTACCTACATGTATCTATAGTGCCTTCTCATCAACAATATCTCCGGTTTGCTATACTACAGTAACATTACCAATTTCAAGCTCTGCCATTTTGCCTTTCATTTGCTCTTTGGGTCTTTATAATGATCATGGCAGTTATGGTGACCTATCTTCATCATCAAGGGCTCCCATACTTAGACAATATCTTGCTGTTGGTCAGCTCCCCAGAAATTATTCAATGCCATCTACAGGTAATCATTGCCTTTCTACAAATGCACATTTGGCTAATAAACTGGAAAAAGTCTTCCTTGACATTTTCTCAAAAAATGGTACATCTGGGAGCCCTTCTGGACTATCAGGTTCAGAGAATCTTCCTAACAGCAGACAAAATCTAGGTATTACAGCACCTAAGGTGCAAAATACTACACAATTGCCAAATGTCAATTTACTTTGCAATGCAGACCCTAGGATTCAGGGTGTCTACCTTTGACAAGATGAAGTTTGCTCAGTTTCACTCCAGTCCCCTACAACACCTGATCCACACCAGGTGGAATCTGCTCAGATCCCAGAGGATGGGCCTCTCCCCGGTGGTCCAACTGGTGGCTACTGATGTCCCACTTAAACAAAAAGGCACCCCTTTTGGATCCCAGACTTGACACGCCTCACCACAAATGAAAGCCTATGAGGGTGGGGCACAGTGACCAGCCAGCACTCCTTCCAAGGATGCTGGACTCCAGCTGAGGTGGTCATACCAATCAATGTCCAGGAACTCCGGGCCATCTACAGAGCTCTCACTCTGGCTCAGGATATTCTTCAGGGCAGGCCAGTACAAGTACAGTCCAAAAACCACGGCATTGTCCTACCTCAATCACCAATGAGACACTTGAAGTTGGGCAGCAATGGTCCCACATTCTCAACATCGGCCGAACGCCAACTCCCAGCCATCTCTGTAGTGTTCATCCTGGGAATTTTCAATTGGGAAACAAATTTCCTCAGCTGTCATGATGTGCATGCAGTGGAGTGGTCTCTACATCCAGAAGTCTTTAAGCTCCTAATGGACAAATGGGGTCTACCGGATGTGTACCTCATGGCCTCAAGACAAAACTATGAACTTCCAGCCAGGACAAGGGTCCACAACCAGACCTTCATGGATCCATTATCTGTGAAGTGGATCTTCCATTTGCTGTACCTCTTCCCTTCAACCATCCTTCTTCCTCGGGTTCTTTGGAAGGGGGCACAGTCCTGTAGGTAGTTCTGGCTTTGTTCGGAAACCATTGGTACTCCTATCTTCAGTATCTCCATAGATGCTCCTCTTCAACTTCCTCTCTGACCAGACTTGTTGTCTCAGGGTCCCTGCCTACATCTGGACCTGGCCCACTTGTCTTTAATGGCTTGGCTTTTGAGATATCACTCCTAAGATCTAAGGGATTTTAAGATGGTCCAGATCATGTTTAGAGCACGTAAACTGGCCTTGGCCAGAATTTATTACTGGGTATGGCATACATATTTCAAATGGTGTGTTCCTAGAACTATGACCCTCTCATTTTTAAGGTTTATAAAATACTTGCCTTTTTTCAGGCTGAATTGGATCTTGGACTCTGCCTAGCATCTCTGAAAGTGCATGTCTCTGCTCTGTCCATCTAGTTCCATTGCAGAATTGCTCATCTGCCAGATGTTCACACCCTCCTACAAGGTGTTCTATGTAAAACAACCTCCATTTGTCCCTCCTGTGGCTCTGTGGGATTTATCAGTGGTTCTCCATGCACTTCAGAAACCTCCATTAAAACCCATGGAATCAGTGGATATCAAGTGGCTCGCTGCGAAGACTTTGTTTCTTCTGGCATTAGCATCTGCCCATAGAGTATCAGATATACAGTAGAAGTGTTTTCATATTGATCCCCCTTTTTAATCTTTCAGGAGGACAGGGCTGTTCTAAAAATGCACCCAAGCTTCCTTCCCAAGGTTGTTTCTCATTTCCACCTTAATAAGGAAATTGTGGTTCCAGCCTTTCAATCACAAGACTTCTCAGCAGGTGAGACCTCTTTGGATGTGGTCCATTGCTCTGAAGATCTATGTGGTTCATACTAGTTACATCAGGAAATCAGACTCCCTCTTTTTCCTATATGGATTCCAAAAGAAGGGATGTCCAGCTAACAAACAGACTCTGGCAAGATGGCTTTGCATGACTATCTCACAGGATTACATGCAGATGGGCCTTCCTGTGCCAGCTACAGTATCTGCTCATTCTACTTGCTGTATGGGTCCCTTGTGGGCAGCTTGGTGTGGTGCCTCTGCTGAACAACTATGCAAGGTGGTCACGTGGTCTTCTGTCCACACCTTTCTTAGGTTTTATGCCTTTGATACATTTGCCTCTCAGGATATTTCTTTTTGATGCTGGGTTCTCCTCTTAGCTCAGGAGCATCCCCAACGAGAACAACTGCTTTGGGACATCTCCATTGTCTCCCCTGTGGAGCCCTATGGACCCTGAAGAAGAAATTGAGAGTTATGATAAAACATACCCTTGTTAACTCTCTTTATTTGAAGTCCATAGGGTCCACAGGGCACCCACCCTGACACACCTGGATTCTATGTGTTTCTTTTCTTGGTCACTTATTTCCTTTTCTGTGTGAGAGTGTGATTCTTCAGTGTACGAGTCTTGCTTCTCTGCTATCCTGCTCCTGCCTAGGGCTTGTTAACATATCTTAGTTGCCTTCAGGCTGTGGGTGGGCTATAGGGGGAAGGACCAGAGCATCCTGGGATTGAAAAACTTTACTTTTGGTGTCTGGTCCTCCAAGCCCCACCTACATCATCATCTCCCATGTGGACCCTATGGACTTTGAAGAAAGAGAGCTAACAAGGGTACATTTTACCATAACTCTCTCTGTATGGGGAGCCATAGGCACTGTTTGGGGTCTTCGGTGGAGTGTCTCTGTGTTCAGGTTCTAATGATGCATTTTCAGGCTTCAGGTAGAGGCCTGTTTAGCTCGAAGGCTTTACAAGAGATCGTTGGGTTCAGTGAGTTATCTAGGCAATTATAAACAGGACATTATCACAGTTATGTTTTATAGGCTACATACAAGGTCATGCTTGGTTTCTTCACAATTTGAAGTTGTTTCTGTGTTGCACAGAAATGGTATAGGCATGTGATTGATTGCCTCTTGATTGAGGTAATCATCTTGGTTTCATTCCTAGTCTTTGGTGGGATTGCTTCTTGCTGCTCCTAACTAGTCCCCATTAGATTTTTTGTTGTCTGGTGTTTTGAGTACTTAGAAATTGTCACTACAGTCAGATTTTAGCTGGGTGCTATTTGTTGGTTTTTGGTAATTGGTAGTGCTTTTGCTGCCAGATGTTGGACTTTGCTGTGGTATACACATCTATTCTGCTTTTCAGCATATTCTGTCAATTTCTTTTCCTTTCTTTAGGGGTGTGCACCAGCCACTTTTTGTGTTTTGGTTTTGGATCTTTCTTTGTGTTTTGGATCTGGATTGGTTTTGCCAAAACCACCGTTCCATGTTTTGGGTTCTGGGTTTTGTGTTTTGGATCTGTATTTTTTTATAAAAAAGCATAAAACAGCTAAAATCACATAATTTGTGGGTTTTTCTGCTCCTATGCTATTATTAACCTCAATTACATTAAATCCCACTAATTTCCAGTCTATTATGAACACCTCACACCTCACAATATTGTTTTTTGTCCAAAAGGTTGCACAGAGGTAGCTGGATGACTATACTAAGTGACAGGAGTGGGTGGTACAAAAACACGTGGCCCATCTAGGAGTGACACTGCAGTGGCAGATAGGATGGCAGTTTGAAAAACTAGGCCCCAAACAGTACATAATGCAAAGAAAAAAAAGAGGTGCAAGATGGAATTGTCCTTGGGCCCTCCCACCCACCCTTATTTTGTATAAACAGGACATGCACACTTTAACAAACCAATCATTTCAGCACCAGGGTCTGTCACATGACTGTGGCTGAAATGATTGTTTCTTTTGGGCCCCCACAAAACAAGCTGGGAATTAGTCTGTCCCTACACAAACTGGCTCTACGGAGGCAAGATGTCGTCCTCATCCACCGATTCCTCACCCTCTTCAGTGTTGTGTACATCCTCATCCTCACAGAGTATTAATTTGTCCCCACTGAAATCCACCACAACAGGTCCCTCTGTACGTTCTGGAGGCTGGCCTCCCTGGAATAGTTGATTATTCTTTTTTATGAACATCATCTTCTCCACATTTTGTGGAAACAACCTCCTACACCTTTTGCTGACAAGGTTTCCAGCTGCACTAAACACTCTTTTGGAGTACACCCTGGAGGGGGGGCAACTCAGGTAAAATAGAGCCAGTTTGTACAGGGGCCTCCAAATTGCCTCTTTTTCCTGCCAGTACAGGTATGGACTGTCTGACATGCCTACTTGGATGCTGTCACCGATGTAATCCTCCACCATTCTGTCAATGGTGACAGCATCATATGCAGTGACAGTAGACATGTCAGAAATTGTTGCCAGGTCCTTCAGTCCAGACCAGATGTCCACACTTGGTCCTGCCTGCCCTGCATCACCGCCAGTAGGTTGCTTAGGATACCTATGTTGTTTCCTGGCAGCCCCAGTTGCGGGAGAAAATTAAGACGGAGCTATTGCCATGTTACGTGCCGCTTCAGCTGAGTGTTTTCACCAGCAGGTCTTGGCACCTCTCTGCAGGCTTGTGTCGGCCGGAAAGAGAGACACCACATAGGCTTTATACCTAGGATCGAGCATGGTGGCCAAATGTAGTGGTCTGATTTCAACAGATTGACCACCATGGAATCCTGGCAAAGCAAATGAAGGGCTTCATCCACAAGTCCCACATGCCGAGCGGAATTGCTCCGTCCACTGGGTGATGATTTCCCTCAGTTTCTCTAAGAGGTTTTCGCTGGTGTGCCTCTTTCTGAAACCAGTGATACACAGTATAGCCTGCCTTGGAACGAGCTGGTTTTTCTGAGATGCTGCTACTGGTGACGCTGCTGTTGTTGTTGCATAAGGTGATACATTTACCTAGTGGGCTGTCACAGTCATATAGTCCTTAGTTTGCCCTGTTCCACTTGTTCACATGTCCGTGGTTAAGAGGACATTGGGTACAACCACATTTTTTAGGACACTGAGGACACTTTTTCTGACGTTTCTGTACAGTCTCGGTATCGCCTGCCTAGTGAAGTGGAATCTAGACGGAATTTGGAACCGGGGACACACTACCTCCAACAGTTGTCTAAATCCCAATGCACTAATGGTGGATACCGGATGCACGTCTAACACCAACATAGCAGTCAAGGCCTCAGTTCTCAGTTTTGCTTCAGGATGACTGCTGTCGTACTTCATCCTCCTCCCTAAGGACTGTTGGAGGGTCAATTGTTTAGTAAAAGTAGTGGTGTTCCTAATTCCTCTTTGGGATGATGAATGACTCCCAGCAGCAACAGCAGCAGCGGCAGCAGTAGGTGTAGCAATGCAGGATCCTCCTGAGGAATCCCGGATAGGAGAGTCAGTCATGCCAGTGACATGGCCTGCAGGACTACTTCCGATCCTGACTAAGGAGGAAATTGGCAAGGAAGGAGTTGACAGAGTGGTTTGCAGGTGCTTGGAAACAACAGGACAAAGGGATTTAGGTGTCACTTGACTGCTTATGGTCTTAGCCAAAGTTTCTGAACTTGACAGTAAGTTTTTATGAACATGCTGCAGGTGACGTGAAAGGGAGGATGTTCCTAGGTGGTTATCATCCCTACCCCTACTTATGTCACCTTTACATATGGTACATATGGCAAGACAGTTGTTGTTCGGATCTGGATAGAAATATTGCCAGACCCAAGAGGTGGAATGTTTGGTCTTCTGCCCAGGCATGACCGTGATGGGCTGTTTCATCCCATGGACAACAACTGTCTCCCCCGGAACCTGTTTTAAACAAACCATATCACCATCAGAATGCTCCTCGCCAACTTCCTCCTCAGCGCCAGCTACACCAGTATCTTTATCCTGTTGTATTTCAACAGTGACATCTTCAATTTGCATATCAGCAAGTGGACTGTGGGTGACCTTCCAGCACTTGCAGAGGGCGTGCAAATGGTGGAGAGAGCCACCTCTTCCCATCCAGTGTTGCGAAGGTCAGGCATCGTTACCGCCACCACACTTGGACTCTCCTTGGAGATTTGTGATATCTTCTTAGAAAGCACAGTTCTTTGCTGGGCTTTTGCAAGCTTAACTCATTTGATTTTTGTAGCAGGAGGAGGGCTTCCATAGTCATGTGAAGCTGAACCGCTAGTCATGAACATAGGGAAAGAATTTAGCCATTCCTTGCCACTCCATGTCGTAAATGGCATATTGGCAAGTTTACGTTTCTCCTCATATGATTTAAATGTTTTTTTTAAGGTCATTTTCCTGAACTTTGTCATTTGGTATTTTATATGCCCTCTACTATGACATTGGGCATCGACCTTGGCAGACGACATTGATGGCATTTTATCATCTATGTCATGACTAGTGGCAGCAGCTTCAGCACTATGAGGAAGTGGTTCTTGATCTTTCTCTATTTTATTTTTATCGGACAAAGTTTTGTCCTCCATTTATGTTATATTGATATATACGTGTGGCTAAGAATTTTGAAATCCGAACCCGCTCATCCCTACTTTTCTTGTAGTGCTAAACTTTAATCAGCCAATTTTCCAGTTTTGGCTCTGTTTTTCATGTCCATCGATAACGTCTGTAAGCTGTAACTTTTCAATAGCAATCAGTAGTAATTTTTGTTTGTCTGATCTTGGATTGTGTTGTTTGCCATTTGTTCCATTAGTCATTCAGTTACACTACATTATTTGTTGTACGGTTTTGGTATCTTTCACTGGACATATGGCATATGATGTTGCGTGCTCATATTGAATATGATGTTGTGGTGTTTTTGGTTGGTAGGTTACAATGTCCTCCTGCTCAAATATATAGACTTTGCTAGGTTTTGGGAATCATTTGGTACATAGTTATTTGAGTTTTGGTACTTGTATATTTGCTTGGCTTACATATGAGTTACTGGATTCATTGGCTTAGCTTTTCATAATGGTGGCTTTTTTATTTGCTTAGCTTTGTTGGAAGCGGGGTTCAGATTTTGTTGGTATGTCTGTTGACCTTAGGGAGATAGGTCATTTACATATTAGTTAATGATATTTTGCTTAGCTATACGTATTGGTCACTTGTATATTAGCTCAGATTTGTTGATTGTTGCAGTTTTTTGTATTCACAGGCATGTCTGCAGAAATTTTGTTGAGGTTGGTACCTTTTTCTTTGGATGGATTTACTGTGGACAGTTCTGTGACTTTGGTTGGCAAGGCAGTGCTTTCATGGGTTTGTCATTTCATCAATCTGTGCACCTGTAGTTAGTACCTTGGGGCATAGCAGATGTATTTCTGTTTAGGATTGTTTTTCTGTGATGGACAATTATTGGTAGCTAGCGAGTCTGCATGTGTGAGTTGTGTTGTGTGTGCTTGACATGTCCAGGGTTGCATTGTCTGCAGTTTTGTTTGGGTACATCGTATTGTCTATTTTGCAAAATTGTTCCTCTGATTATCCAATTGTATCACTTACTTTATGGCCCTACAGAAGATGTGCACATTGAACTCTGCCCTTTAATGGTGTATCTGCTTTGCTAGTGTCCATCATAGTGCCTT
Source organism: Taudactylus pleione (assembly GCA_031769625.1). NCBI lineage: Eukaryota > Metazoa > Chordata > Amphibia > Anura > Myobatrachidae > Taudactylus > Taudactylus pleione. The sequence continues at coordinate 5,041,094 of JAUIMM010001030.1, forward strand.
GAGTGTTGTTGGTTTAGTCAGCTATTGCATAGTTTTGCTATCAGTTGCACAGGGTATGCACTTAATCCTTTATTCCATCTGGCACACTGACTATGGGTTTTTTGCACTTTCCATCATGAGTTTGATTGTTCATCCATAAGCAATCTTCCTTAAGAATCTAGTTGCAATGTGCCTTGTTTTGCTAGATTGAAGTGCTTCCTGCAAGTTATTTGGGAAACCAAATGCCTTTTGCTACCCGCCACTTTGGGGGAATTAAGTTCTTTCCAATTTTGACCTCACAAAGATTTTGTGGTTTTAACTTTCATATGGGTCACCCAAAAAATGTTTCCCCATCCCTTGCTAGGTTAAATTGTATGTTTGCAATTTATTATATTAGTTTGTATTTAGTTGGTATTGTTGGTATTTATTATGTTTTTTATGTTTCATTACATTGATTTATTAAATTATATCAGGTTTTTAACTGTTTTTTATTTCATTTCAATTAACTAGAGGTTGAGAGTAGGTACCTTTTAGGGGTCATGGGTTTGACACATATAAAGGCATTGGGCTGACTTTTGAGTGGCAGGCCATGGTTCTTTGAACCAGGCTTTGGAAGATAGCAGTGCTCCTTGGAAGTCTCTTGTAGTGCAAGAATGATTGATTGGCACTTCCCCTTTGAGAGCTGCTGGTTTGACTTTTCTCAGGGGAGGACATGGTCTCCATCTTAGGGAGGGACTAATACTATGCCAAATTAAGGGGGAGTGGTACCACCCAATCTGGTTTGAGCTGGGTGGGTGCCACCCCATTTATTTAAATATCTATATATTGGCTGTGACCGAGGTTCACACTGCTTTTTCTTTCCACCCTTCATAACTACAATTCTAATAAAAAAAATTTGGCTGTGACCTCTTAATCACAATACAGTTGTCCGTGTATTTATTTCTAGGTAATTTGATAAGTGAGAGTAAAGAAATAATAAAACCACTGGGTGACTAAATAACATTGGGTATATTTGTTCTGAAAGTAGCAAAATAGTATCAATTTGATAGTTTCATTGCTCCTACTAAATGATTGTTACCCTTACATCTGAAATTTTAGTCCATTGGTATAGTTTTTTAACAGTCGCCCACCACCTCCTAATGTGTGCACTTTATGTTATTGCGAATTCAGGTATTCTCTTATGACTCTTTTTTATATTGCAATCGCAGTTATTGTTCTTAAACTTCTTTTTGGAAATCCTATACCTCTGGATTTTTTGCAAATATCTGATATTTTGATTGAATATCTGAAGTGCATTTTTATGTGGGAGAAGGATATTTTAAAGAAATCTTTATGAGATTGATCTACACCTAATTATCGTGGTACACCAGTCCCGTATATATTTTAAAGATACCTTTATGTGCACTTTTGCTTTCGCTCTCTCTTTGCAGTGAGTAATGGTATGCTGTGCCATTTTCTTTATCTCCTCATATAATGTATGGTGGGGGAGCACACATAAAATATACCTTTAAAAGCATGATACAAGGTGTTCTCATTGTGAGTGGTGTACATACCCTTCCCATATAATTTGGTCATCATCAGATTATCCTGGCCTAGAAACATTATTACTCTTTTCATCTTCAACATACAGTATATGCCTATCTAGAGAACATTCATCACAATATTTTATGGAAATGTTACAATACTTTACATATGTTTGTTTTTTGTCTTCATTACCGCATGTGCTATGATGAGAACCTAGAACATAATGTCCATCTGTGAGAATATAAGAACACGTATGAAGGACTGATTACTTATATCAGGTACATATCTTTGTTTTTTGTCTATGATACTTATTAATGCACAATAGCACATGTATTTGAACTATTTCCCTACTTTGCATTATTTTATTGCTTTAAATGAACGTGGTCATATTAATTTCGGATTTGGGATTCATATAGAGAGAAAAAAAAACAACACAAAAACACTGTCACAGAAATGTTCTAACAAAAATTAAATTTTGTATATATGAACAATAGACCAAGGTAATTAAAATGGCATACCCCACTCACAATAAAGTAGGAGGGTAATTCAATTATAAAGGTATATTTATAATCCAAGGGAATCAAATTCTATGGAACCATGTTACATTCAACCACCTCTCCAGTACAATGAAATGATGGGCATACCCCAACTCACATGTTTAAGAGTTGCAATATTCACATCAAGGTATCTTTATACATCCTCCATGCAGATTTTATCAATATATCATCCAACTTCAATGTAGTATAATTAAAGTATGATGTTTTATTGAATTAAAAAATAATAAAGTATATCACAGCCAATGGGGGACATGTACATCATCAAAAACTGTACATGATAAAGACACCAGTACTTAAAGGCATAAAGTGTGTATAATACAGTCCTGACTTCCACACTTACCTTTGGTTTCTAAATCCTAATTTAGTAAGGTCCAACATACAGTCATCCACAAGAGTCTTGTGTTCCCTTACCAATGCATTTCGATTCTGGATGAACTTTTTCAAGACATAGGGAACAAGTTTCCTGTAGTCCTATAAATACCCCCTCTAATTAGTGTTATTGTTATAAATTTCAAGTAATTGGCCAAACCCTGTCATAGGTATAACTGATAATATCCCTCCAATCTCTATGGGGAACCCAATATCAAACTCCCTCCTGCCAGTGGACCCATCCAGGGAAGGCATGCTACAAACTCCAGTGACAATCACTGGAAGTGAAATCACTCCCAATGCAGAGGCAGCATCATCATATCCTGAAGTCCCACTGTCACAACTTGTCCACTTGCACTGGAACACAGTTTCAACGTTCCAGCATAGAAAGCCGCCAGGGACATTGTGTGCTGGCAACCAGAAATGAAGTCTAACTGTCGGTATACTTCTTTTTCATAATTTTCCACATTTAGAATAACAATACTCCTTCTTTGTCAGCAGGCTTAATAACTAATTTCAATTTAACTTTTAAAGAGATAAATGCCCTAATAACTTAAAAGATATTAAGGATTTAGTTATTAAGCCTGCTGATAAGGGGAGGGGTATTGTTATTCTAAATGTGGAAAATTATGAAAAATAAATTTACCGACAGTTACAGGACGGAATAACATATAAAATATTAAGAAAGAATCCAACTAAAATTTTCTAAAGGAAATTAAAGCACATAAAGATGAATACCTGAATAATGAAACCCTAAAATAAGCAGAGTCTAATTATTATGGAATGAGAAACCGACTATACTAGTTTTATACATATTACCCAAAGTGCATAAGGACCTCATTAACATCCCAGGAAGACCAATCGTCTTAGCGATCAACTCCATTAATGCCAATTTGTCGGACTATATAGACTTCCACCTACAACCCTTGGTTCTTCATAGTAGATCACATTTAAAAGATACACTTGACTTTTTAAAAAAATTGAGGGATCTAAAATGGCAACTGGATTATATTCTTGCCAGCACAGATGTAAACTTACTGTATACCATTAAACATGAGCAAGGAGTGGAAGCTGTGACATCCTTTTTACAAAGATTAGACTATAATCCGCGACTTCAAGAATTTTTAATTAGGGGCATTTTTTTCATTTTACAACATAATATTTTTTTAAAGAGGATTTTTAACTTCAGAAAATCGGGAATGTGATGGGCACCAGGTTTGCTCCAAGTTTTGCAAATACTTTTGGGGGATTTTGGGAAGATCAAAATGTTTGGAGCAATAATCCCTTTGGGGCAAACCTGGTGTCCTGGTCCTGATATATTGATGATATATTTTTTATATGGAAAGGGTGAGAAATACCTTTTAGCAGATTTTTTTACATTTTTTAAATCAAATTGATAACATTATATTAAATTTTGATATTCTATAACAAAGTATTAACTTTTTAGATATTACTGTATATATTGACCAAAACACACTTCAAACTAAAACGTTTAAGAAACCCACTAACTCCAATATGTTCATTCAAGCAGAAAGTTGCAATCATAGTAATTGGCTAAACTCGGTACCAGGTGGGCAATTTAAGAGACTGAAGAGAAACTGCACTGATTCTGTAGTTTTTGAAAATCAAGCTATGGATATGAAACAATCTTTCCTAACATGTGGTTACAAAGAAGACAAAATCATGCAAGATCTTGATAATATTAGACATATGAATAGAGAGGATTTATTAAAACCAAAACAACAAACCCAAGAACAGAACAAATTCCAGTGGGCATTTGTTTCTAGCTTAAGTTCACAATATAAGGTGGTGGAACACATTTAAAAGAAAAACATTGGCCTATTCTCCAGAATTAAAACACCAGAGGTCAAATCAACAGGTTTTCATAGGTGTGGGTTATGCCTTGGGTGCATAAATGTCAAAAAAAGTTTTACTACAAAAAAAGTTGATGAAGTGAATATTAATGGGAAAAAATTGAAAATTTGAGAATTCATTACATGCAACACACCAAATGTTGTTTATGTCATAAAGTTTTAGCTGTGGCAAATTGTATTAGGTAGAACCACAAGAAATATTAAAACCAACATAGGAGAACATCTCTGCAACATCTGTAAAGACTTAGAAACCCACTCCCTTTCATCCCATTTTAAAGCAATACATGACTGTTCCATTTCTGATATAAATAATTTTTATGGTATAAAATCTGTAGTTGGTTCCAAATGATGTAGAGACAGTGTGGGTCCATTGGCTAAAGAAGAAATTAAATGTTTTTTTTTAATTATAAAACTATATTTCAGATTTTTAAATTAAATGTTTTTTATAATTATATTTATTTATGGTTTATGCACTTAAATGTTTTTAGATTACTATTTTATAAAGCATGTATAATATGACACTTTTATCATTTTTTATATCATGATATCAATTTATTTACTTATTTTTCTATTTATGTATATCCATATTCACTGAGACTGCTCTGATTTATATGGACATTGTAACTATGACAACCTAATATAAACAAAGAACCAAGATGACTGCGGACTGGATGTCAACATCCCTATGGCAACAGGGGACTTCATTTCCAGTTGCCAGCAAACAACGTTTCCGGTGCCTTTCTATGCCAGAACGCGGAGACCATGTTCCAGTGCAAGGGGACAAGTCACGAAAGCAGGACTTCCTGGATCCGATTATGCTGCCTATGCATTGGGAGTGAGTTCACTTCCGGTGATCATCACAGGAGTTTGTGGCACACCTTCCCTGGATGGGTCCACTGGCAGGAGGGAGTTTGATATAGGGTTCTCCATAGAGATTGGAGGTATATTATGAGTTACATCTATGACAGGTTTTGGCCAATTACTTGAAATTTGTAACAATTACACTAATTACAGGGGGTATTTATAGGACTACAGGTAACTTGTTCCCTATGCCTTGAAGAAGATTCATCCAGAATTGAAATGCGTTTGATAAGGGAACACAAGACTCTTGTGGATGACTGTATGTTGGACCTTACTAAACTAGGATTTAGAAACCAAAGCTAAGTGTGGAAGTCTGGACTTTATTATACAAACTTTATGCCTTTAAGAACTGGTGTCTTTATCCTGTACAGTTTTAGATGATCATCATGTCTCCCATGGGCTGTGATATATTTTGTTTTTTTTTAATTCAGTAAAACATAATACTTTAATTATACTATGTTGAATTTGGATGATATATATTGATGAAATCTCCATGGATGATGTATAAAGAGACCTTGATGTGAATATTGCAACTCTCAAACACATGAGTTGGGGTACATGCATCCTTTCATTCTGCTGGAGAGGTGGTTGAATGTAACGTGGTCCCACAGAATTTGATACCCTATGATTATAAACATACCTTTACAATCAAATTACACTCCCACTTTATTGTGAGTGGGGTAAGCCATTCCAATTACCTTGGTCTATTGTTCAAATATACAAAATTGAATTTTTGTTAGAATATTTGTGACAGTGTTTATGTGTTGTTTCTATCTCTCACTATATGATTCTACCTTGGAAAAAAACTGTTAAGAACACCTCTGAATATTATTGAAGGAATAAGTATAATTTATTATTATGCCGTTGATTCCTGTGAAATATTTTATTTCTAAATGGTTTATATATGTTTAAGAGTGTTACTCTTTCTTATTTAGAATATTGAGTAGGCAGCATGGTTGAATTGCACTGACAAAATATCCTTATTTTATAATCAGATTTGCCCAATTTGTTGGACTCCATCACACCATTTTTTACATAATTTTAATTATGTCAATGCAGACTGATTTTAAAACCACAGTCTTAGATGAATTTTTGCAAACAATGATATTGCAAAAGAAAACCAGTATTTATAACTTTTTGAATTCAAAGTGCCAAGTATAATAGCCCACCGTTTGCAGATTTTTAAGCAGAAATTAGTTTAAAGGAAAAACAAATTTAAATGTAATTTTAAATTTAGTGACTAGTGTATCTCACCAGAATCTTGCTAAATCCCAGTCTTTTACATATGGCAACTAGGGGTTTATTACACACTGCAACTAGAGGTCAAAGCATCGATTCACATACAAAACTGTACTGTACCTCACCATTCTTTAGTTCAGCAACAGCACCATTGAATGGACAGCAGAATCAAAGTGGGTAAACAAAAGATGTTTGGGGTGGTCCCATTTGCTTAATTGAAACAAGTGAAAAACTAACCATAATAACCTTGTAACATACAGTACACTTCTTTGTAACTACATTTGTATATGTAGATGACAAATACAGTTGACTCACAAATTGTTGCTTACACAAAAAGAATCATACAGATATACATAAATACATTTATTCAAATTATGACAGGTATAATTACTATAGTGAGAGTTTTTATAAGTAGAGATGTTTCCCATAGCAACCAATCAGATTATACTTATCTTTTATCTAGCACCTTCTAGAAGATCTTTGTTGAGAGATTGTAGGTCCTGCACAAGTGGTGTAAATGGTACTGCTTGTCAAAGGTATGCTGCTGCACTGGAGGATGCCTGACCTCATCCAGTGGATAAATACAGATAAAGCGTGGGGACAAGAAACTGCGCACAACCTAATTTTACTAGCTTAATTCTATCGCATGAATGGCTTCACTTATATGATGTAATTTACAGGTGTATGTAAATATAATCTAGAGTTGTTATACCCAAATAATGAATTGCTACTGTATGGAGGTTTGGATAAAAATTATATAGTTTTAATAATGAAAAAAGTATATCACAATATGAACCACGACAAAGCAATACAGTATATGTATGCCAATATGAATAACTATAAAGCAGTACAGTATATGTTTGCCTATATATTACTGGTTGTAGAAGTAAACATTGATTACACACAGGTCCTGCAGTGTATAGACAATAAACATTAAACAATAAACAATTAATAATACATTAAATGCAAAGAAGGAAACCAATGGAAAAATGTATATATATATATATATATATATATATATATATATATATATATAACAATGTGCCAATCCCATTGCGGATAGGCACTGGTGCTGGTCTCAAACTCTGATGCTGCTAACTTAATAGTCAAATTAAATTAAATGTGAATTAATAGTTGGTATTTATTCAAGGAGAAATAGCGGCGTCCCGCTAACTCCAAGGGGTACCTTCATGGTATGTTGTGAGTCCTGTTGATGTCCGTGTGTTCCCCGGGTTGAACCTCCTTGTGGTATGGGGATGGTTAGTTGTGGCGGTTGCCGGGGGTCACTCTGCGTCTTGGGCGTCCCGTGTGCCAAGATCACGGACACTGTCCCTGTGGTCAGGGGCAGGTCCGTGCGTGTGCAGCAGGATGCACCAGACAGGGGAGAGGAGTGCCTGACGGTCCTAGCTTGTGAAAGCCGGGGGCCGCAGACGACTCTACACCAGAGGATACTCACCCGGATGCCAAGCTTCCGGTCCCAGTGGTCTTCATATCGGTGATGTTGGGGCGTTTGTGCTGCTGCTTGTGGATGTTTCTGGTTCATGTCGTAATGTGCTGGAACAGTTGGCGGCAGGTGGGGTTTAGTGGAGATGCTGTGTGATTGAGATTTGCAGAATATAGAAGATAACAACTAGAGTCTGATTAATTGATATGGGCAACATCTCTACTTTTAAAAACTCTCACTTTAGTAAATTTGCCACTGAGCACCTTCTCCATTAGTGTATACTATAAGTCATAAAATCACTTTTATCATCCTAGCATACACCTTTCTCTTCCAAGCTTTTTTATCTGTTTTTTTAATGACCTACTCTATCTTTCCCTCCTAAATATCCTCTCGCTGATTTTGCTAAAATGTTTTTCCCACTTCATTATATACCTTCTTACTCAAAAGCCCTATTCCATGTTCCCCAGCTCTATATTTCCCTACCATTTCCCTCATCTTTTTAATTTCTTTAACCCAAGTCTTTTTTTCATTAATCAATTATTCACAATGACCACATTTACTTTCATAACCTAGCTCTTTATTTCCAGTACTTCCTACTTACTCTCATGTTCTACCTTTTCACTGGCAAAGACCATCTCTGGTTCAATTCCTGTTTTAAAAAACATTATTAAAGACTACATGTACTGTAAGATTTAAGTTGTCAGCTATTTTCAATTAACAATATTAATGTGTTTTGCTGTCTCCTTACTTCAATATTATTCACATTTGTTAAATACATGCTTGACAAACAGATAAATCAATTACTCTAATAATTGATGTATATTGACAAAGTGGATATTATACATTGAAGTCAAAGAACAGACAAAAATCTAATCCATACTACTTTACTAATCATAATTTGGGACTTATTTTTATAAATCAAATAAAAGTAATAAATAATATATTGTGGAAAATTAGTGTTGCACTAAAATGAGATTAAAAATATAAAATTAGGTACATTCCTTGAGACATCTGTGTGGTATTTAGAAAAACCTTAATTCGATGGGTGTTATATATGAAAGAGAATGAAGTGACATAATTGCCTATTCATCATCGATAAATGGCCTGGTAACCATGCGGAAATGCTAGTTTCCACAAATTTTAGTTACTGGGCCATTCATCATCAGGGGTCCCAAATGGACCTTCTGATATTCAGCAAACTCCAAAAACTCAAAGTTTTTGGAGTTTGCTTGCTAGAACAATATGGCACTTCTGATGGCGCTTGTTCTTAGATACCCGCTCCTTCCTACGGGAATGAGATTTGGGGATGCTAAGAGGGATCCAAGCGGATTCCTTCACAGCCTTCTCACTACCTCCCTGGCAGCTTTATGCATGCATGACTTCGGGGTCACACATGTGTAACCATGCTGATGGGTAGGAGGTAAGTAACACAGTTGCTTCTGAAGCTGTGATACTTACCAAGGAGACAGCATCTTTTTGTTGCAGCTGTGCCCACATTGGAGCAATGATGAATTGCTCCAGTGCAAATTTTCCCCTGCTGTGGGTTGAATACTTAAGTAGCCCTCACAATGATATCAATACTTAATCATTGGGAGCCATATGACCTCTGATGATGAATAGGCCTCATAGTGTAGAACATTTCATAAAGGGGTAAAATATGTATGGCTAAAATGTTGAATCAGAGTATAAAACCCCCTTAATGTATTCTAATGTGAGGATGTGTTAGGGTTGGGCATTTAAATTCAAAGTAGGATATGGATTTTTCTGTCCAATCTGCATCTCTCATACATTCAAAAAATAAAAGTGGTTATAATAGTGTGATACCTTCTTTCAAAGTTTACACACTTTATTAACTTATACAACAATAAGCAGATCGATATAAAACAAATACATAAACATCATGGAGTATATAGAGTCCAGACTCCTACTAGAGATTAGATGTAAAAAAGTGAAGTGGTAAAAATGGAGGATCTGGAAGCCTCTCCTCTTCTTTCTTCCCGGATATTGTGTAACTGGCTACATAGTTCCACTGGGAAATGTGTTCCTTGCCCCCTTTTTTGCATGGAACTGTTCTTCATAAATGTGCCTTTTATATGGGCCCATTAGTCTTATGTTCGATTCTTCTATTCACAGCAGATAGTGACATCATTTTATGTAATATTCATTATTTTTAAATGTTAAATATTCAATTTTCAGCTTTTATATAGTCATTATGTAGTGTCCAATTGGCAAAAGAAGCCTATCCACTGATGTAGTTTGTGGGAATTACACATTGTTACCAGTTTTCTCAGTGACCACTAATCCCATTTCTGGTGTGTGGTCTCCACAGGAATAGCAGTTAAATACAACAAATAGCACCAGAGTTGTAGCCTAACGATTCCTGCTGGACTTGTCCAGCCAATGCAGCACTACTTAGAAAAGGGATACTTCTAAGTATCCAATATATGTATATTAATAGGAGCTCTGAGACAGACACATAAAACATGGACATTTCTAGCCTAGATATTTGAAATTATTTTGGATATTGGTTTCTGCTGTGCCTATTTCAAGGGAAATATCTTATAGGAATCATTTGTTCTTGAAATCTTGGTTAAGTACACATGGTTTAAGTGTTTTAGGTTATATAGCCCAAAAACATCTGATTTAGCCAGTTTCTCTCTACATTTCTATATTGCAAATTGGCTCTAATTTGTTGTATCCCTACAAGGTTCTTAATATCATTTGGTGTACAGTTGTGTTAAGGCTTAAAGTGTTATGGAATGGCATGGATTACAGTGCCATTTATAATATTAAGGATATTTTTACTTATTCATTTTTTTAAACACTTGTGCTCTGTATCCAGTATAATATAGTCTGCATTTACACTCAATCAGCTCTATGTCTTTGGTCATGTGACAGGCTATTAATTCCTTAATTTGGTATTATTTATCATTCACATCAAAGTGGTTAATCTTGTTTGTGTTACTTCTCACTGTTTTAAAGGCTATACCTGTAGCACATTTGTGAAAACCTGTTGTTCTTTGAAGATTTTTATTGTCATTGACCAACGCACATTGAAACAATGTGTTCTGTAAGTTGGGGGCATTTCTACATATGAAGGATAGTTTCAATGGAATTTTGGGTCTGCAAATGGAATCTTTAAGTAACAGGTTCCTGTGTTTTTTTATACGTTTTCAAATTTTCTAAAGTGTGATTCATGTCCAGAGATGACTGCCCACTCTGTTTTATCTTTTCTCTTCTACGATTAGTTTTTGGAATCAGTAGATCTTCTCTTTTTATTTTTTCAGTTTCCTCCATAGCAACATACAGTATATACTGGCCTTTTTGATAGGAATTGATGGCTCATTTTCTCAACTTGTTTATGGTAGATGGGATGTCCTGAGCAATTTCTTCGTAGTAACATTAATTGTTCATTAGGACTCTGTAAATCCAATTGCAGTGATGCTCGGTAGTTACATCACTATTACTATTAAAATCAGTCTATTTTTTAAGTTTTTGGTTTGTATTGTATTATTTTGAATATAAATGGTAAGATCTAATAAATCAATACTGGATGTGCTGATATTAAAATTTAATGTGCTTTTAAAAATATTTTTTTTCAAATTTGTGCTTAATTCTCTTAAGATGATTCTATCATCTTGCCAAATAAATACAACATTGTCAATAAAGCTATACTAGGCTACCAATCTTGTTCCATATGAATTGTTGTTCTATATGGTGGTTTCTACATTATACAATATGCCATAAACTATTTGGTTCTGCAACTATTTCTCTAGTTGTATTCTTTTACATGCAACAACTTTTAAATTGGCAAAAATTTTACAAAACATTTCCCAATTCTACAAATCACACTATTTTATTCCTCCCATTGAGTTCACTAAGCCTAAGTAAACTTCAAATATGCATATACAAAACTATTTGTAATTAATACAATTCACAATACATGTAGGGTATTTTTGTGGCAGCTATATTGTAGCATAAATCATAACATTTCTATATATATATATATACATGGGTGAAGTAAGTTAATATATTTGTAATGGGGCTAGTGTAATAAAATTTTCAGCAAGTGTCAGCAAAAACCCATGCACACATGTAAAGAAATCAAACCATAGATGTCCATAAAGTTATGTGTAATAATGTGAAATGACAGAGGGAAAAAATATTAAACACATGAAGAAATGGAGGTGTAAAAAGGCATGGAAAGCCAAGACACCAGCTGAAATATATCCGTAATTAGAAAGCAGTCCTTCCCCTTGTCAGTGCAAAATAATATAAGCTGGTTCTGTCCCAACTGATGGCCTATAAAAAGGTGTCTCATTACCAAGGTGTCACACAAGTAACATCACATGATGGGTTTAAGCAAAGACCTTAGCAACCTTATTGTTGCAAAAGATACTGATGTGTTCAAAACTTATATAACCTGCTGTATATATATATATATATATATATATATATCATGCACACAAATAAGCACCAAAAACTCTCAAAATGTTATTAAGATGGGTATCCCCCTATCGATAAAATAAGTCGGATCTACTTGGAACCACAAAGGTGAACCGAGCCAGAACTCAGTTTGAATTGGAACTCCAAAGTTTGGATGTGTTTGTTTTTTATGAAAACTCAACTCAAAATCTCTAATATTATAAGGCTGAATTGAAAAAAAAGTAATTCTCCATTAAGGAATTACTCCAAGGGAGGCATTGTGTTTGAGGGGCCACAGCTAAAAAATGATTTTATGTACTGCGCTGAAAGTTGGACTGGATGCATTGAACTGTCCCCCAGTGCTGCATGCCAAAATAGTAATTGGAAATAATATAAAGTTTAAAATGTCAGTATTTTCATCCACTTCCTGTTTGGTCAAAATTAACATTTTTCTTCTATAGCCTATGAGGAATATTTGGGAAGGCATAACTCTGGATAGAGGATTAATTAAGACTTAGGGTTTTTTTGTTAGGTAGCTCTTGTTCCAGTGTAGGGCATTTTGGGGTTAAGGTTTTTGTTGAAGTTACAGTTTTTAAACAATTAGCTCACAAATGCCCCATTTTAAGTAGAAGACTTTTCAATATGTTGCGCTTGTCAAGTAGCCGCGTAGGTGAACTGATGTACCTTCACTGTGGAGTAGTAATTTGGCTACCTTTTCCCCACATCAACTTTGATGGCAGGACCCAGTGGAGTCAGCAGGACCTGGTGGTGGCAGAGGGCATGGCAGTGGTGGTGGAGGGTGGTGAAGGGCATGGTGATGGGACACAGCAGCAATAGCAGAAGGATGCAGTGGTCATGGCAGTGGTGGCTGCTGGCCTGGATCCTGCAGGATCCAATCCCTGTCAACCATTGATGCAGATCTTCACAGCAAGTGTGCAATGGTGTTTGTTTCTATTTTAAAAATGGTGCTGCAGTGCCATTTTTTTAAATCAAAATGGCAGCAGCAAGCCAGTAGTGGCTTAACACGTCATTGACTTTCCCATTTTAAAAATAGCGCTACAGTGCTATTTTTAAAATTCAAGTTGGCACCGAGCAAACTGCCACATCATTGCACTGCTCCCTCACACCAGCTTATATTAGCAAGCACGAGTCAGTCCATCTGCAGAGACAGGAGTAAGAAAAGCTCCTAAAAAAAGATGATGCCTAAATGTCCTGGATGGGTGTTGGCCATGTAAAAGCTAACATGTAGCCACCCTCAGGTGAAGACATCAGAAGTCCAAAAGAGCTATAAGGCCACCCTTCCCCAAGTGAAGATCCTGAAAAATAGAATATTAAAACAATAGGTGTAGTATCTTTTTTAATATTTCTTTACAGGGAGAGTACAGGTACTAGCAGGCCATTAATGCTCCTCATTCTGGTACTTGTACAAGTACTGGCATCCGGGGGAGGCTTGCTGGGGCCTGCAGTCTCCCTGCAAAAGACAATATTACTTTTTAAAGAATGATTAAATAAATATGAACCCTAATAGGTATGCACCCACTGGCCTGGGGAGCAGATGACAGCCTGAGGCTGCAGCCCAGACCTGGGGTACCAATGATAGTAGAAACCACTTTATTGGGGGGTCTCCACCTCTCTGGCCTGGGCTGACTAGTATGGGGTGCAAATGCTTTGGCAAGAAGACTCTGTGAAGCATGTCCCCTGGCTGTGGAATTACACCCCAACAAGTGGAGCCTGTTGCTGGTTGTAAAAATATAGGGAAACCCAAGCCATTTTTCACCCATATTTTTAAATCCAGCACCAGGTCCAAGATCCTGGTGCTGGTTATTTAAATATTGGGTACCCTTACATTTTTTTATCCCTCATATTTTCTCAACCAGTGCCAGCTCAAAGAGCCTTGTGCAAGTCATGCTAGGGGGGACCCCAAACCATTTTTTTTAATCAACCCTGTATCCAATGGTCAGGCATGCAGAGACTAACCCTAGGCTTCAGCCATGCCTGAGGTATGCAGGAGAGGGGTACCCCTTTATTTTGGGGTCCCCATCTCCCAGGGATCTCCAGCCTGGGATGACTAGTGTGCAAATGCTCTGGCCAGTGGACCCTGTGAAGTTGGTCCCCTGTCTGTGACATTACACCCCAGTGGTGACCAGTGTTGGTTCTAAAAATAAGGGGAACCCAATGCCCCCCATCAAATTTTTACAGCCAGTGCTGGGTCCAAGAGCTTGGTGCTAGTTCATTAAATATGGAGGATTCCTATGTGTTTTTGTCCACCATATTTTTTTAAACCAGTGATAGCTCAAATAGTTCAGTGCTGGTTATGCTAGGTGGGGGGAGGGACTTTTTAAAAAGCAATGAAATTCCTGTCAATGCCCGTGAGATCCGAAGTGTGATTGCGGGATTTTGCCACCAGGAAGTGCAGCAGTGCTCTAGTTATAGCCATCACACCAGACACCTACCCTCCTCTGCAGCATCCAGTTTCCCCCCTGGCTGGTGGGATGAGTGGCTGTCAGCATCTAGATAGCCGGAGGCCGCGTGATCTCACTTGATTGCGGCACCCAGCGTTCTCGACACTCTTGGTGATTCATGGACATCTAGTTGAGTGTGAAACTGAGCTCACACTCCAGCAGAGTCAGAGGCACACATGGACCTCATCGTAAAGAAGACATGGAAGACCGGGTAAGTTGCTGGACCGGAGGGCTCGGTACGCCACCCCTCCAGAGCACAACATTAATTAGTACAGTTACTCCAGGACATTTACAAGTGGACACTTTGATTCAATATTTTTATTTTTTATTTATATTATTTTTTTTTTCTCTCAGATTTTGCAATTTATTCCCATCCTTTCCTTAGCACCAGCTTCAGCCCCATGATATCTATATTCCCTTCTTTTATCACTGGGAAGCATTGTGTCTTCCCTATCAATCATCCCTCTACCCTGCTTTTGTTTGGTACAATAACCCGTTACACATCACTCCTGCCCACGAGCTTTATTTCATTCTCATTTACTTTACTATTTTTTCATTATAGCATTACCATCCAACACCAATGGGTTGAGCGCAGACTCTATTATATGTATTATGAAGACATACAATTTTAATAAAAAACTTTTTTGTTAAAAAATTATAATCTTATTATGCCTATCCATCCAAAAAGATTTGGGCCTTTATAAATTACACAATTGCATATAAATACACTAGCTATGGTGAAGGTGGACTGATACCAGAATCAGGTCAATAAACAAGCCCTTATAAGCATAGAGGATGTTATATTCCCAGGAACTCTAGCCGACCCTCAGATACTGTTCTCTAAACCAATTTTTGGATATGGTCTTGTTGTCCCCCTCCTTCACCTAGGCACTAGATTTCTTCTTTTTATATGGATATGGGATTCTATTAAAGGTGCTTAGGTGTGGTTCTCCAGTTATATATATTTTCAGTTGATTATAGGAGTGGGATACATCCTATTGGGGGATCTGACCCTAGCAGCCAAGGCACATTTGTTGAAGCACCTTATTCGAGTTAAGCTCCTCCTAGCCGATGTTCAGGACTAATCAACAATTTCCAGTAATGTTTAGAAGCAGTTATTGCTGCACAAGGGGACTTCACCATATACTGAAAGTAAAGGTTCACATACTTTTGCCACTCACAGATCTGTGATATTGGATCATTCTCCTCAATAAAAAATTAGCATGTCTAATTTTTTGTCTCATTTGTTTGATTCGGTTCTCTTTTAGGACTTGTGTAAAATTCTAGGGTAGTTTTTAGGCCAAATTTCAGTAGAAATATACATATTTTTGAAGGGTTCACAAACTTTCAAGCTCCACTGCATGTTTGCATATATATATATATATATATATATATATACAGCTTGAGCTTGGTACTCTTCCACAATAATAAGTACAAATCTGGCGCCCTCCACAACAGGGTGAATACAAAGAATAGATGGTGATGGCACTCATCAATAATAGTATCAAAGTAGGGTCAAAGACTGGTTATAGTAATTAAATGTCTCAATCTTAATAGACTTTCATCAGGAATTCCTGATGAAAATCTGTTAAGATTGAAATGTTGAATTACTACAACCGGTCTTTGACCTTTCTTTGATACCATTATTGAGGAGTGCCGCTGCCATCTATGCTTTGTATATATATATATATATATATATATATACACTCATGCCAAAGTGGAAGGCAAAGGCCAGGCTCCTAGTTCCATAGCTGGATCACACACTCAAAGGCCCCAAGATTGACTGGTGAAGCAGCAAAATCTCTTCATTCTCTGCTGCACCTGGTGAACTTTTACTCATACATTACTGTGGCAGAAACTTTCCCATTGCTGTGATAAGTAGTGCTAGAAATTCTTTTCTATCACTTTTATCTCAGAAAAGTATCACAGAGTCTCAAGCTTTTCAATTGTGAATGCCCTTTACATATAATTCCACGCCCTTTGAATGTGACATAACACTTTGATTAACCCCTACCCACAATAATTCAATTGACAAGATGGCTTTGAGAAGAATAATAGACATAAGGAAAACTAGTTTTTCATCAAAATGTTATATTTCATGCATTTCTTAATCCATAAATTATAGATAAATACACAGAGTTATTTTGCAGAGTTTCCAGAGTGTATGTAAAAACACCAATGACATGAATGATGAAACAAGATGAGTTCCATGCAGTAAGACCCCCATTCCATTATAATAAAATTGGTATATTATGTAAAGAAAACACAATGTATTCTATGTTTTAGGAAGCAAAGGAAGAGTAACCATAACAAAAAAGGCTAAAACAAATTTTAAGAAGGCAGAGTAATGCATGCAGCAGGGACATCCATGGTGGCCGAGGTCCAAAATGCCATTATCACAGTGCCTTGTTTTTTTATTCAATAAGCTGAATATTATTTCCATCAGGCTGGCACAGCATTTTTTTCCAAACTAACATTCATCCACTTTCCATACCTTTGAGTGACCCCATGAGGCCAGAGGCTTGTCAGCACTATGATCCAAGGAGAAATGCTATGCCACTCCCAGCAACTGGCACTACTAGGCACATGTCTCATGTGCTTAATGGAAAAAACACTAGCACCAGTGCTCTCTCCAGAATTAGAAGGACTTTTTCTGTGAAGACAGCCCTGTTTAGCAAAGTTGGAGTGTGGTTGAGGTTGGGAAAAGTTAAAAGAGCAGTAAGAGAATCAAAGAAGAAGCTGCTAGAGTAGGAGAATTTGAGCACAATAACAGGAGATACAAAGGGATTGAAAGGTAATCAAATGAACACAGGATTGTTGCAATCTTGCTCTATGCCTTAGGCAAAGTTTCAATATACTGCTCCTCCTCCATACAGCACCCATTTCCCAAACCCTCACACACTTGAGTTTTATAAGATAAAAATAACAATTATTACTTATTTAAGGAAAGGCTGCAGAACATGCGTATGCAGAATGCTGTTAAGATTCCATTGCTGCCTAGGGAGCACATTCAGAATTTTTAGAAAAGATGGTTTCCACTTTTTTTAATTTTGAAACAAAGTAATATAAAATTGGCATAATAAGCTGCTACAGTTCACAATGATATCACATATATGACACACATGAATCACTAAACTCATGTCAAACTGATATCACACACCTGGTACACACTGACCATTATACAGAGGTCACACTTCTGATACTGACTGATCACTGTACACATGGTACACACTGTTATTACACACATTAAGAAACTTATATGGTTCAACCAGAACAACCAGCTTTTGTCTCACATGACCATCTTTTCAACAATGTACACCAAATTACCCCATCTTACCAGATTTTCTTCCAGAGAATTCAGCTACACGATAAAATTTGCAACAGCCAGGTGAACTGTGAACTACATGTCTGCAATTCTAAGAGTGACTGAAGAGGACAGTACTGCTCCTGCTCTTTCAATGCAGCAGTTGGGCTTTCCATTAACTCTTCTGGCATCAGCCTGGTGACTAACTGCTGACTTCACACAGTGCTTTGCCCCTCCAACAGGAGGGATGCTCCATATTTGTCCCCAAAATCCCATATCTTAGGATCAATGGGGAGGGGTCATTGAGCATAGAGTAAGGAGAGGTTTGTTTGTGTGAAGGTTCACAAATATGTTTGTTTTCATTGCATCATTTAACATGTTGTATATGATTTTGTATATAGGTGGTCTGTAAAATATAACTATTGCTGTTGAAGGTGTGTTTGTATGGTAGGTGGCATGTGGTGATGGCATTTTGAAATTCTCAAAGTTCTTGTGTTTTCTGAGGGAATGCAGGGCATGCAGGGCCATTTTGTGATGAGGGGGGTTCTTAGTGTTGTGCAAGGTTAATTTGGGTGTATTTTGGGATAAGTGATGTTGGGTAACTAAGGCATTAGTTATTTTTTTATTCTTGAAATTTAGGATAATGTATGGCTTTTTTTTAGGTTGGATGGCTACACATGCAGTTCTTTAAAGTATATTGGGTGTCCAACCGCTGACCTAAACCATAACTGCACTTTTCCTAAATGACACTCCCTCTAGTGGCTGCAATGTCTCTCTTTTGACTGGCCACATGCCCTCTGGTGGCTGGACATCACATGGGCTTCTTTGGTTGCATTCCCATGATGCGTCCTTCATGCCTCAGTAATATCCTAATTGTATAGTTTTAGCTTATATCGCCAATCTTGTATTATCATTTATATAATTTTTTTTCACTTAAAGCATGAATTTTGTTCAATAATTGTAATAGGATATCTAATGACATTGCTTGGTCCTAACCTGCATACCCACAATAATAATATTGCGTTATTTGCAATTAAACCTATTGTTAACATTACATAAAATAAATAAAACAATCTTTTAATCAATTTTTAGAGAATGCATATAATAAACAACCACATTATCAGTATTATAGCATTTAACTACAAAAACTAATTAGCATGATGATTGTTCTATAGGATACCGACTAAAGAATTAAAAATAAACGGATGCTACAAAAATATTATGAATGTAGGAAAATTATTTTCTACAGTTTGGTAATAGAACTACTTGCCTGAAGCCAGGGAGTATTTGTTCTAAAGCATTAAGCTGATCATTGAGCTATGGAATTTCCCATTTACCTCCAGCTATGTATGCTCATTAATCTTACATTTATTAATTAAATCATTTACACTATCAACTATATAACTATGTATTAAGGAAATATTGAAAAAATATTTAAGAGATAAAAAGAGTGATAGTGATTTTGTTTAAATATATTTATTTCAGCATACATAATTTACTTTGAATCTAGTCAATTAACAAATTGAATACATGATTATATCTCTGTATAATATTTATCTCTATACATTTTTTTGTTGGTATAAATATGTTAATTTTAGATTTACAAAATGGGAATTTTGTATGTGATTTTAAAACAGCTATACTGTATATCAAATATATTTTTAAAATAAGTTCCCAAATTTATAGCAAACCAAATGAAGTGTACAGCAAACCTCTAGTTTTTACACCAAAACTTTTGTATTTGACACATTTTATTTCATGCTTTATTGTATGAACAGTATTGTTTTATTACTGTAATGCATACATTTCAATTGGCTCTCAAAATCTATGTAATTTCTATATGAGATCATTATCATCCTTGAGAAGAGTTGTATTATGTGATAATTGTTAATTAGACATTGTTGAGAGTTTTTTGGTGCTTTCTTTTTTGTTTCTGTCTTGTCAGCTATATTTTTATCTTTACTGCTTGCTGATGTTTTTACTTTAATTCCTGTCTGTATTATTTTTCTATGAGTTAGGTTTTACTAACTGTAGTTAGTTTTTCAGTGTATGTGTTTTGTGTTATGTGGTTATGATTAGAAGAAGAATAGAATGTATCCATAATTCTAGAAAATGATGTATAAGGAATTAAGGATAGGAGGAGAGGAGGTGATGAAAAAGGTTTACAAGTGTGTAGAGGGGCAATAGCTATGGCTTTTAGCCCAGGGATGGTCAATGCTTGGAAGGCTGGACCCCATTTTTTTGGGATCTCCACTTTATGAGCATTGCCAGCCCTGGGATGACTAGTTTAGGGTTGCTTTACATTACATCAAGGGGACCTCATGCTGTGAGTCTCCCTGCTGTAGTGTAAACACCCCATATGGTTCAGCTTGGTGCTGGTTAAAGAAAAATAGAGGGATTCCCCTCTATTTTCCTCTACCAGCCAAGGCTGAGTGGTCCAAGGCTGGTTATGCTTTTGTGGTTACGGTTATGCTTTTGTGTTATGCTTTTGTGCTTCCCACATCATTTAAAAAAATGTTAACCCTTTAATTACATTATTACACTTAGAAGACTGCACAAATAACAGTGATCTGTGCAGAACTTCTGTTAAACATGCTACTGAAAGGAAGGTCCATTGTGTTCAGTCAAAATACAACTAAACACACATACTTGCAAACACAATTACATACACCATTGAAAAACAGAATTCAGTCAAACATAATTCTTAGTAAATTTATGAGTTTCTTTGAAACAAACTCACTCATGTCAATGGGATGTCTAGCATACTTGGCCACATATGATTATTAGTAAATTTACCCCTAATAGTCTAATTGAGATGGTAAAAATTTCCAACAAAAATATGCAATTACATTTTCAAGTGCAGATTTTTTTTCATATAACCCTACACATAAATGTTTGCCTATTGCTATTTTAGAAGGGTGCATTACTATTGAATCAAAAACTACAAAGTATTAATTTGTGGCATGTATTAAAAATGTATTGTTTTTTTATTGAAATAAAATGTAAAGAAACACTTTTTTTTGCCAAGTTGGTTAATTTTTTTGGTTTGCTGTAATAATTAAAAAGGCTAATTGTATTTTCTTAAAATGTGTAGTCTTCTTTTTAAAAAAAAACAGAATTATTTGTGGGGATATTGCATTAACAAACAGCAAGTATTTTTTGCCATAGCCCAAGGATGAGAAAACCCCTCAGCAGGGTTCAATTATTTAAATAATTTAATATAATTTAATTTTTTTAAGCCTGTTGCAAATACTTTTTTATTATTTTTTTAACATTCTGATTTTGGTTTAAAAAGTTGGATAATCTTAATGAACATATTTCTTCTCACCGGAGATCTCTCCTCATGGATGGCTAGCTATGTAGTAATTCTCCAGTGCTAGTGAGAGCTGCTCAGCTGCTATAAATTTCTCACAGTTTTGTTGCTGCACAAAGTAGTTGTTACACTGCCAGGAACAAAAATCCGGGTTTGAAAAAAGGCGACCTCCAGTAAAATGTTTCTGATTCCTGCATTGTCTAGAGTACAGTTCAGGAATGTCATTCATTATCATGTCATTGTTAAAAGAGATCGGTGTTCTTGTGTATTCCCCATGAAAAAAAGCACTAATATTAAAGCAATAGTAGATGGTATGGTGACTTCCAATAAAGCAAAATTTGCATGAGCTTACGGATCAAGTGTCCACAGTGCATGCTGGTGTGTTTTTACAGCACACATTGGAGCTGATGCACCGTTGAATTAAGTTTATTTGTAGAGCATATATTGCATATTTCCTGTCATGATCATGCATGAAAAAATGCTAATGCACTCCTTCGGGCATGATCTCAGGACCTTGTGCACTTAAAAACAGCATGCCAGCCAGCAACAACAATTGCTATTTTATTCAGATTTTTGTTTGAAATTACTTAAGCAGTCTATACATTTCTTACTATCCACTCATTTCCTGGCAACTGTCAGTGGAACTGCAGGGTATGATAGTTGTACAATATGCATAAATTAGAGATGTGCGCCGACCCCCGTGTTTTTGTTTAGGAACTGGATTCATCTTTGTGTTTTGGTTTTGGATCAGTATTTAAAAAAAACAGCTAAAATTATGTAATTTTGACCAATTTACATGCAATCCAAAACCCTAGTTCAGTTTTAAAATCCGAGTTCCGAACCACGGGAAGATCAGAACCAGGAATCAGTTTGACTTGGTACCCCAAAATGATTCCAAATGTGAACTCGGTTTGGCCCGGAATACCTAAATGGGAACTGAATCCGCACACCTCTAGCATAAACATTCTTGTTTTCAAATGGATCTTTTGCACCAAGGATAGAAGTGGTGCAAGTGCACTCTATTGATAACGAACAGTATAAAACCAAGTTTACATATAGGGGTCTAACTCTGCATACTGTACAGGTAAATATATGCAAGTAGTTATGTGCACTCAAAATGGGTGCAGTTACTGACAACTTTTTATTTAATTCTACAACTGCCCCATTGTGTCACTTAATATGAATAGAGCAATATTGAATGCCACAGGATTTATGAATGTCTTTCATGATTAGTTTTTTTCATTGGCAGCATTGTACACTGTGATTTATTTTCCATTAATCATCAAAAAAGTAGAAAAATGCTGCAAGGCTAAGTAAGATCAGAATTACTTCCAGGAATATTAGAATTAATTTAAGTTAATAATGTAGCATTCTAATCAACAAATCTAATTTAAGAAAGCATATGTGTTGTGTTGAGATACTGTAAACAATCTATTTGCAGTAGATGAACCCCAAAAGCAGAATTAGAATAGTGATAGGATCAAAATTATAAGCATACTTATAATACGTCCAGGGGGAGCCAACACTGCACACCCTGCACCCATAGAATTTACCTCTCCAGAGTCCCACGTCAGCTACGGTGTCTCTGCCTGTAAAAATGTCTGAAAAATGGTTGCCACAGCCATTTACCCATTGTTTGTGCATTCGCAGTACAGGGAAAATGGCCGCTGTGGCCATTTTCCTGGTGACCTGTGTATGCACTATAGACTCTGGGCACACTCTAGTGCCCAGAGTCTATAAGTGTGGCACTGGCCGTGCACTGCTCAGTGCACAGCCATCCGCCAGATAGAGAGGAGGGGGCCCTTGTCAGAGACTGCACATGAGCCCCCTCCTCTCTAGAAATGCCCTTGCTGGTAATACAGTCTCAGAAATAAATTTGTTAATGAAAATGTTATTTTTATTTATAATTCAAGTATTTACATTCATAATATAACCATAATGTTCTGATTTAAACTGTGCAAAAATAACTTCAAGATCATATTAGAAACTATCAATTCTGCAGATAAATGAAGGCAATGCTATCCATTGAAAAGTGTATTACTGAGAGGCTTCAGCTGTATCTCTGATTTCATGGAAATTTTGCTTTGTAATGCATTAGATATGCTACCATAAACCATAGCACATCACATTTTGCTTCCAAAAAATAGAACTGTTTGAAGAAAAAAGACCATTTAAATAATAATGATATCTTTATTGTTTGTACTATAATAAATACACATGTTTAATACAATATATTTATCATCTTTGTTTTATTTTTTGTATTAGTAGAGGATATATTTCTCATTACATGCTGAAATTTCAAGTTAATATACAAAAGTAGTTTTGAATTTCATATTTGCACTATAAAGGCATATTATTGTCAAAACTCATTTTAGAATGCAGATATTGAGTTATTTACATTATTTATCATGAAACTAGCAGCTGTGACTTTAGCAACTTGAATACTCTGTATATATAAATAAAATGCTTACCCTCTCAATATGATATTTGAAAACTTAAAATGACTGTAATACATTTTTAATAACAAATGTACACTACTAATGTGCCAGAAGTGGTTTAATAAGGACAAAAATATCCCAACCATAAAAGAGTCTCAAGTAATAAGGGACCTAAATGGACCAAGCTTAAAGCTGGAAATTGCTGTTATGGCCAGGAAGCAATATATATAATATTCATAGGTCTGGCACTCACAATAACCATCATTCCGAATAGCCCGGTGCCCTCGCAGACTTTTGGTGATATATATCCATGGCAGGTGCAGTACTCATGGCAATGAATCTTCAGCACAAATGGAGCATAACATTTCAGTGTCTATTTATTACACACTGTCATCAGAACAACAAGTAAAAAGCACTCACCACCTTTTATACAGACATCACCCAGAGTAAAAGCAGCGCATGCAAGTGCAGGACTGCACCCTAGGCAACTGCAAAGACCTTTGATGTCATGAATGCAGGACAAGCCTGCCACATCAGATAGTATAATCACATGACTCAACACCCTCATAGAAAGACAAATTAGGCATGAACATACAATACTGCATACTAAACAAAATCCAAAAGTAAAGATTATTTAAGCTATAGTTTAGCATATACCATGCAACACAGAGTAATTAGAAGCAATAATTATGTAAACATGTATACAATTGGGATACAGTCAAGATGCTGATGGTCAAAATGCTGACCGCTGGCTTGCTGACTGTTTAATCCCAGCAGGGGTCTAATGACAGGTATCGAAATCCCAACACCTGTAATTTTACCTATGCCGGGAGCATGACACCAGGCATATTTAATGAAGGTAAGCCTGGCAGCGGGCGTGGACAGTCGCTGAGGGGGAGGGTTAGGTTATGCGCTCCCAGGGGGCACTTAGGGCTAGGCAACCCCCAGGAGGGTTAGGCTAGGGAAAGGGGGGTTAGGGTTAGGCACCCCTGGGGGAGGTTATGGTTAGGCAACCCCAGAGGAGAATTAGATTTAGGCTGTGGGAACAGTGGGGTTAGGTTTAGGCACTTTGAGGCGGGTTAGTGTTAGGCACTAGAGGGGAGGAGGTTTGGGTATGGCACCCCTGAGGGAGGGTTTGGGGGTGAGAAGATTAGGGTTAGATAGTCTACTTACCAATTGGGATTTGGATGCCTGCCGGTCTTCTGCTGTCGGGATTTGAACCGCCAGGCATACGTCCAGTGGTCATTCATACCGATATAGTAAATAGGGAATGGGTTCTTCAACTATAATTAAGTCATCAGTGAACTGACTGGCTTAAAGGAGGAGCTCAAATACCAAAATTATATGAAACACATAAAAACCAGCTGTTCAACTGTCACCCAGCAAACGCAGGGTTCTGCTCCAGCACAGCCCCATGCCACACTGGAAGCCACCGTGGTCACTTGGGACTCGGCAGCAGCAGTCAGTGGCACCATCAGACTGGGCACACATCTGGAGTAACCTGGGGGGAGAGGGAAAAGCACCAGCAAATAAAACACCAACCAACAAACATATTAGAAACACCACAGAATAGATGGCAAATAAACAAATATACAGAAACTATCCGAGCACAACCTCAAAGAAAACAATTAAAAATAAATAAAAGTAAATAAAATAAGAGGAAAACCTTGAAAAAAATATACCAAAAACCAATCCAATGGTGAAAGCTCATCCAGCAAATACAAATACAAGAAATTTATTAATAAAACCATC
The DNA here is from genome assembly GCA_031769625.1 of Taudactylus pleione. NCBI lineage: Eukaryota > Metazoa > Chordata > Amphibia > Anura > Myobatrachidae > Taudactylus > Taudactylus pleione. The sequence continues at coordinate 5,066,635 of JAUIMM010001030.1, forward strand.
AAAAAATATATATGTGGAAAAAAACACAATAAATACAAAAATCTGAAAAAAATATGAAAATACGAAAGAAATTTTGAAAAATGCAAAACACCTGCGGCCCAGACTCATAAAAGTATGTTCCAATACACTTTGTTGTTCAGTCCTTTAGGGTGGACAGTGTTGAGTTTGAAAATCCATCTGGCCTCCTTATTCAAAATAATCTTGGCTCTATCACCCCCTCTGAGGGTTTCCTGTACATGATCAATCATAACATACTGTAGTGATGATAAAATGTGGCCTGCATTTTTGAAGTGGTGGGAAACTGGCTGGTCGATACCTCTTTTGCTAAGTATGTACCAACTTGATGGCTGATCGATGCAAGGCCATTCGCTCACAAAACTTTATAATAGTTTAGTCAACATAATACAGTCCACATGGGCAGATAATGACATACACCACATGCATTGTGGTGCATGTCAGTACAAGCCTGATGTCAAAGTAGTAATTCCTGTGGGGATGTTTAAAAGATTTGCAATTAAGCAAAAATGTACACATTACACAATTCAGACATTTGTAACAACCCAGTGGTTTGTGTATACATTAGGTGGTGCAGGTAGATTTCTGCCCATGATGTCTGAATGTACCAGTAGATCCTGTAAATTGTGGCCACGTCTAAATGCAGCAACTGGGCACTTGTTCTTAAATATCGGCAAATCTTTATCAGTTGATACAATCAGCCACAATGCTTGCGTTGCTCTCCAAATTATAGGGCTGGCCACCATGTATCCACTGGACCATGGAATAATTTCCCCATCTCTTTATTTCTTGGTTTGAGAAGATCTTCTCTCTTCATTTTCACAACTTTAGCTTTTTGCTTGATTTCCTTGATTGCCAGGGTCGATGCCGGCCCTGGCAATCAAGGAAGCCAGAAAATGATAGACAACAATCTTCCTATAGTCAAAGTGATTTCATTCTTACCGACTCATACGAGTCCTTTAAATCTACAGCATTCCATTTAGATTAGCTGCCCTTAGATAAAGAGTATGCTATCAAAGAAAGCCACCCACAGGGGCGGCCAGGGGAAGAGGAGGAAGAAGGAACACCAAGAGGACCACTTAATCTTTATTTTTCTAGTAGAACCCTTAACAGTACAGAGATGCAAGTATTGCAAAGAGGTCTGTCATTTGTACTGACAAATTACCATGATGACTTTGTCTTGAAAAAGGACTTGCATAGATTTTTATGTAACCTTTATTTGAAGGAATTCTTCCAGTCAAAACCCCACAACTTGGATGTGGCACCTGTGAATCAATTTTTATAGTCATCTTCTAGGTCAAATTTTGATCCTGTATCCAATAATTCTTCCTTAAAAACGTTCAACCACCTCCTAGATGATTCTATAACCAAATATACAAATACACCTTGCAAGATCTGACCAAATTTATCCAAACAAGAATTTAAGGCCTTAAAAGATCATATATCATATCAAGATATTATTATTAGGCCCGCCGATAAGGGCGGGTCCATCGTTGTACAGAACATTGAGTATTATCGGATGGAGATTGAAAGACAATTATTAGTACCAGGAGTATATTCAAAACTAAACTGGAACCAAAAGATGGAATTCAGAAGGGACTCATGGATATCTTGACTAAATGGAATTATAACTAGCCAACTTTTTTTTATGTTTTTTGACACATTTTTTTGTATTTGGTGGATGAGCTATCACCTTTGGATTGGTGTTTGATATATTTTTTTCAAGGTTTTCCTCTTTGATTATTTATTTTGATTTACTATTTTTTATTCTGTTTTCTTTCAGGCTGTGCTGGGATAGTTTCTGTTTATTTGTATATTCTGCATCTATATTTTGGGTTGATGTTTTATTTGTGGGTGCTTTTCCCTCTTCCCCCAGGTTATTCTTGAGCTATGCCCAGTCTTATGGTGCCGCTGACTACTGCTGCCAAGTCCCAAGTGACCACGGCTGCTTCTAGTGCAGCATGGGGCTGTGCTGGAGCACAAGCCTGCAGTTGCCAGGTGTTGGTGGAACACAGATGCCAGAAGTGAATCAGCAGGGAACTTCCCATGAGAAGACCAGTGGGGATGGCAGCATGGACACGGAGGTGTATGGGCTCTATTTAAGTGGGTAAGTTTATTGTTGCTTGTTATTTTGCTGGTGGTGGCTTGAGAAAGGGGGCTGAACCCCAAAATGTTGTTTGAATATACCAAGCTTTTTTACATTGCATTGAAAGTCTCCGACTGCCTTATTCCTATCTGGAGTGATGTGTTTTCTATAATGAAGACAGCACTGGGCCATGTTGATGAAGTTTGTAGCAGTGTTAGCAGTTTTTTGTAAATATATATATATATATATATATATATATACACAGTATACATGAATAAATATATGGGACTACCTCTATTGACATAAAAAGCTCACTTTTATTTTCACTCTTGTACATGTGCTACCTACCATTTGTTTGTTGTCTGGATTAAATAAATATATTATGTTTTAAGAGAATGTGGAGTCTATTTACCCTTGGGACCTACGTGTTCCTAAATATATATATATATATATATATATATATATATAGACACACATACAAGAAACCCACAGGTGTGGCACTCAGACTTCCAAAATGCAAGACAAACTAAGGGTGCGCTATCAACATTTCAGTTTACTGCCATAAACTGTCTTCAGGATACAGTATCCTGAAGACAGTTTATGGCAGTAAACCCTGAGTTTGTCTTGCATTTTGGAAGTCTGAGTGCCACACCTGTGGGTTTCTTGTGAGTACAATTTATGCGGAGGCAGCAGAATAGACTGCATTTTTACACTATGAGTGCCGGTTCCAAGAACTCTTTTATATATATATATATATATATATATATATATATATTTTTTTTTATATGTGAATATTATCCACTCCACTGTACATATCTATATGATACACACTATGGACCTTGCTTTGAATGAGGCGGCCACATCTAAAAAAAGATCCGACCTCCTTGCCGCTCGGCAAGGCTTGCCCATAGCCTTAACAAGTGGCCAGGATGATGGTCCATCAGGGCTTGTGATGAGACCATTGTGGTAGGGTCTCATCTGCCACAAGCCCCAGAGAGCTTTTAGCTCTAATAGAGCCGGAAGCTCTCCCACTGACATCACTGGTGATGTCAGTGGGGCCGCCCTCAAATGGTAGCTGTTCATTTGGGAATGCCTCCATTTGTGAAGCCACCCCTACAAAATGGGTCGAGCTGTCGATCAACATCGACAGCCGCGCCTTTTGTAGTGAGCCACAGAGTGAGAGAATCTCTCTCTCACTCCGGGGTTTGCACACGCACAGTGAGGCCGCTGCCCGTACACACAGCCAAACATTGACCCGCTTGTGAGCACTCAGGCACTTGCGAACAGGTCTTATTGAGACCCAATATGTGATTTTTATGCTTTTCTATTACATATATACTGAACTTACTTTATGGTCAGGTGACCAAAGCTCATTTCTTTTCTAAGATAAGTTTCTGGATCCTGTCATATTTTAATGCACTTTATTTGGCACTTTAATATTGTTTTTACACTAGTAGGCACTCTTTTATCTTCTTTTACTGAATATATATATATATATATATATATATAATATATATGTAAACACACACACACAAATATAAATATATATATATATATATATATATATATATATACATCAATGACCAATTGCCACCCCTCTGTGAAGTTTTCATCCAAATCCTTCCAGTGGAAGGCCCAGAACAGGTTCCCAGGGTCAAAGTTCTGCCCAGCATACACCAAAGGGAATCCCTACCAGGTCAAAATCTTCAAGATGAGTTATGCATCCCAGACCAATGTATCTTATACACTAGCTGACTTTCATTAAGCCCCGCTCTGTGCATCTGGACATCAATACGATTATACAACCATACAATTGTCACTTTTCAGCTTCCGTTGAGTTCTATGTTCTATGGATTTGGAACACATTACTATTTTGGAGCATGTGCAGATGAATAATGGTGTCCACATTCTGTCTGTGGTCCAAGATACTGGAGCACAGGCACTTGCGGCTTTGCAGAGCTGATCATGTCAGTTATTATCTTTATGCCAGGAATTTTGAATGTATATCTACATGCCAATTGATCCTGAGATGCCATCTAATATTGCTAGAGGTATAAAGGTAACCATTATTTTTTGTTGTCAGGAATGTGCTTTTCTGGTAATTGATTAATTAACCACAAATGTATAAAGGACTATAAATTCCTAATAGTCACTTGTCACTATTTAGCGCTGCACATCGCTTAAAAAAGAATTGTTTTCCAGTCCAATCGTGTAGTTCCAAAGCACAAAAAAGTTTAAGTAAAGAAAAAGTAACAAAGTGAAAGATTTAACAATTAAAGTAAAAAGCAATCAATAATAGTACAAGCCGAAACATACGCATGTGCACTGGTCCCAGCATACAGTCATCAATCCTGAAGCCTGTGATCATCAAAGAGGATGTCTGTAGGCTGGAGTTGGGTCACAGCTTATATATCTTACAGAGTTCAACATTAACAAAGGAACTAGTTGACAGGTTTCCATTGGTTCTTGCTTCTGGATATTCAGGTCATTGGTCGGTTCATACGGTGTCATCAGGGGCATAGCTCAGTTCTCCAACGGTCTCTTTGTGTAGCTTCTCGCCGAACAACTGGTTAATACTGGCTACAACACTACATGCATGTTATAACATTTCTATCCAATAACTCCCTATCATCCATAACTAGTGGACGCATGATGCAACTTCTTTGCCAATAGATACAGATGTCTGCAATTAAACAGAGATTTAGTATGATACCAAACATGACATGTCCACTATATTCTAAACCTTAGATCTCATTTAAGTACCTATTACATCATAATTATTAGTTAAAAATACCTTTAATAACACTGGTTATTAACTATAATGTGTGGGAATCATCTTGCACATATGCATCCGCATATGTGTGTCTGTGTGTTGAAATAGCAACTAAATACAAATGAGCGTCCATGTGTGACTATGTGTGTATGCATATGAGCATCCATGTATATAAGTATATATACATTTATATGTGTGTGCGTTATGTGCATCAGTGTATGTGTGTTGTGAATATGCAGTTTAGCACATCGGATAGCGCAATGCAAAGTAGCATCATGGAAACACATCATCAGACCATAGACGATTACATCATAAGATAATAATTGCACAATGATCATAACCAATTATTTGACTTTGACAGGACCATGGTGTTTTTCTACAAGTCTGGTCAGTGCCACCTTATTTGGAGATATGTTTTGGAGCTGCTGTGCCCTGTGATGGTTGCTACCCCAGCATATTTGATACATATGACATGAGTGTATTACTTTTGTGTACTGTATATATATATATATATATATATATACAGTCAGGTCCATAAATATTGGGACATTGAAGGAATTTTCAGATTTTGGCCTCTATTCACCACCACAATGGTTTTGAAATGAAACAAACAAGATGTGCTTTAACTGCAGAATTTCTGATTTAATTTGAGGGTAATTACATCCAAATCGGGTGAACGGTGTAGGAATTACAACAGTTTCAATATGTGCCTCCCACTTTTTAAGGGGCCAATAGTAATAGGACTATCAACTCAAAAGCTATTTCATGGACAGGTGTGGGCTATTCCCTCGTTATTTCATTATCAATTAAGCAGGTAAAAGGTCTGGAGTTGATTCTAGGTGTGACATTTGCATTTGGAATCAGTTGCTGTCAACTCTCAATATGAGATCCAAAGAGCTGTCACTATCAGTGAAGCAAGCCATCATTAGGCTGAAAAATCAAAACAAACCCATCAGAGAGATAGCAAAAACATTAGGTATGGCCAAATCAACTGTTTGGAACACTCTTAAAAAGAAAGAACACACTGGAGAGCTCAGCAACACCAAAAGACCCGGAAGACCACGGAAAACAACTGTGGTGGATGACAGAAGAATTATTTCCCTGGTGAAGAAAAACCCCTTCACAACAGTTGGCCAAATCAAGAACACTCTCCAGGAGGTAGGTGTATATGTGTCAAAGTCAACAATCCAGAGAAGACTTCACAAGAGTGAATATAGAGGGTTCACCACAAGATGCAAACCATTGGTGAGCCACAACAACAGGAAGACCAGATTAGAGTTTGCCAAACAATATCTAAAAAAGCCATTGCAGTTCTGGAACAACATCCTATTGACAGATGTGACAAAGATCAATGCTCATATTCAGTCAAATGCTTCAGAACTCATTGGACAGCGCTTCATAGTGCAGGTGGACAATGAACCGAAGCATACTGCAAAAGCAACCAAATATTTTTTTAAGGCTAAAAAGTGGAATGTTATGCAATGGCCAAGTCAATCCCCTGACCTGAATCCGATTGAGCATGCATTTCACTTGATGAAGACAAAACTGAAGGGAAAATGCCCCAAGATCAAGCAGGAACTGGAGACATTTGCAGTAGAGGCCTGGCAGAGCATCACCAGGGATGAAACCCAGCATCTGGTGATGTCTATGTGTTCCAGACTTCAGGCTATAATTGCCTGCAAAGGATTTGCAACAAAGTATTAAAAAGTGAAAGTTAGATTTAGGATTGTTTAGTTTGTCCCATTACTTTTGGCCCCTTAAAAAGTGGGAGGCACATATATAAACCGTTGTAATTCCTACACCATTCACCTGATTTGGATGTAATTACTTTCAAATTAAATCTGAAAGTCTGCAGTTAAATCACATCTTGTTTGTTTCATTTCAAGCCATTGTGGTGGTGAATAGAGGACAAAATATGAAAATTCTGTCAATGTCCCAATATTTATGGACCTGACTGTATATATATATAGACCAAAATATGCCATTCAAAAATAATGGTTAGCTTTATTTGTTACAAGAGAAGTATGGAGGCAGTAGAAAGTGTGGCTAGTAATCAGTGACCACTTTACTTTACAACCTATCCTTATCCCTAACAAAACTGTCACTCTGGAAAAATAACACACCCCTAACTTTATTAATTCCATCTTTCAGTTTCTAGAGGGTTATATGCCCTTGGTTCTATGCAATCCTCTGTTATTTTAAACTCTATCATCAGATGACAGATGTACCCTTAAACAACTTAACTAATACTTAACTAATATAATTTCATGAGACAAAGATATACCATTCAAAAACAATGGTCAGCATTATTTATTACAATAGAAATATGGTGGCAGAAGAAAGAATGGCAAGCAATCAGCGACTACTTGTATTAGGCAAAAGGACATCACAACTTACAAGGGCCATCTATCCCAATATCATGGGCAAGTGTGATATTAAAACTTGCAATGGCCAACTCTCCCTTTCTAAGCAAGTGAGCTGATCTCAAACACCCATGCCAATGCACTATTCAGGTCTGATCGGTTGAGATGTGCTGCTGACCACAGTAGAGTGAAATCAGCTTACTGCATCAAGATGTACACCATATTGTTGGTCTTTCCAACCACACATGGTATTCAGTAAAGAACCAAGCCTGCCACCATACTAACTACTAAACCTCCCAACACAAAATTCATGAATCTTGCGTTAGTGATCCATATTGAAGGGAGTAATTTGTGCCATCAATTCCTTCGGATTTGCTTCACACTATGGCTCATGGCTTGGGGGGGATTAAGAGGCTCTGACCTAATTGTGTAGTGGTATGGTCCTGTGTAATTGCATGGATGTCTTGGCACTGTAGCTTGAGAGGGGAAGTCACAAGCTGAAATTCATGAATGGCCTGTTGTGTACCACTGTTGGAGGGTGTGACAAATGATGCAGTAGTGTGACTGATGATGTGGGGTCATGACCAGTGTGGTGTAGGTTTGATTTACATAGGGGTGCACCCTGTGCTGTGGGTGTGTTTAGTTCCATGGAAGGTATAGCTGGCACCTAACTTCAACCTTGTGAAAGGTTGTAACCTGTATTGTCTGCTTTTCCTTGAGTGCTAGAATAGTTTAGATTAATAAAAAAAAGAAAATAATCCCAAATTATTGCCAAGTGTTCATCCCACAACCCTAGCCACTGCAGTAAATGGATACATTAACTGCCTTCTTAAGATGGGTACACAATAAAAGATAATTGATGCTGATCAAAAAACCCATACACACTGAGCATGGGGTGACTCATTTCTTTAAAAGGTGGCTATATTTTTAGGGTGACCATCGGAGCAACCCAATTGTTGCTCTGTTCAGGCATGATAGCCCCTGGCTCTGGCATTTTTGTGTATTGCACATTTCATATGTGCAATACACCCTTGGTTAGGGCGCCTTAACAGCAGTTTGTGTGCCTTAAATAGGACTTTAGATGTGTTTAGATGTTTTACGTGGCTAAGCCAGTCTAATTGGGCATGAAGATCGCAATAATTAATGGATGCCAAGATTAATTTAATTACAACACTGGGAACCAATTATTTCTCGCTGCCCACACAACAATTGAATTGCCCTCAGTGTGTACTTTCTTTTCATCTCTTCAAAAGGATAGAGTGGTTGGGAAGTAGATAGTGTGTGCAGCTCACGCTATCCCAATCTCCCGATTTGACCATTGCAGGAGCATTTGAAGATGTTTATCGGCTAACCCTCTTGCTTATATACTATCCAATTATTGGGTCAATCAGCCATTGGCATACAATGTTAATCCTGTACCTGTTTCTTTGCATAAGTTACACCATAAGACAATGTTTGAACCTATATCTAACAGCGCAACAATTAAAACACTTTCTATGCTGTTGGAACATGATGTTGCGGAGGTAATTCCTGGAACGAATTCTATACAGAAACAGTGCAATTATTTGTCTGCAATTGAGTACCAGGCATTACGTAATTTGTCTTCCTATAACGATATCATTATACGCCTCGCTGATAAAAGGTACAGGTGACTTTGGTTGATGGGAGAATCTCAACAACTTTGTATTATAAACCCACCGATAGGAACACACTGTTACATTGCTCCAGCTTCCACCCTAGGCCTTTGAAATATGGGTTTCTGTAGTCCCAGTTTTTTTGCGCCATACACATATATAGTGATATTATTACAGCTAGCCAACACATAGATATCAAGGTGGCTAAATTCGCACAGAGAGTGTACGACATTCCATCTCTGCTGAACACAAAGGAATGAGCTTTATGTATGTTGAGAGAACAGTTATTGATCCCTACTAGAAGGCAAAAAGAGAATAAATGTTTGCCCTGGGTACAACAATTTAATGTGACCAGCATTTATATCAACAGTATTTCTAGAAAGTTATTTCCTACTTTGCAATCTGATGGTGATCTAAGATTAAATGATACATATTTGATGTCTTGTTATAGACGTGTTCACAATATATGGGGCTGGGAGATAAATACGGTTTGGGGGTGCCAGCAACTAGACAATTTTTATATTAAATGAATGGATGTTTTAGGTGTTTGAAATGCCTAACTTGTCGATATTTGAATGTGGGCAGTAGGTTCTGCCACCCACACAGTTGAAAAAGATTTAGCATAATGTCACCTGCACAACTAAATTCATTGTATAAATGATAACATGTCCCTGTGTGTTGTGTTACATCGTGAAGACTGTCAGAACCCTCAGTGAATGGATGGCACTTCCACATCGAAGTGCCATTAGAAGTACACCTTAGACAGGACATAGTGATCAGCCTGTGGCGAGGCATTTTTTGCAGGCAGGCCATGGTTTGGCAACTATTCGCTACATTATTATTGATCATATCCCCTTCTCATTGAGAGGTGGTGATCCGTCTTTGAAATTGTTAAGATGTGAATCCAGGTGGATTCATCGATTATAAACCTTGTCTCCCAAGGGGCTGAATGAATCTATGTAGCTAAACTACTATTTGTGATTATTGAATGCATATTATGCATTAATGTACTATGGATTTAAATTTTTGATTTGATTTTGGGACTCCAAGCTGGATGATGTACTTTTATAACATCTCTGTTTACCTTTCTGATAATACCATATTTTCAGGTAAATAGGTTCTCCAATACCTATTGCATTTGTAATTATTATTGTTGTAATATATATTATATTGTATTGCTGCAACTAGATTTATTTATTTATTAACAGTTTCTTATATAGCACAGCATATTCCATTGCGCTTTACAATTGTAAGCATTAATAGAACAAAACTGGATAATAACAGACAGATACATAGGTAGGAAGGCCCTGCTCGCAAGCTTACAATCTATAGGGAAATAGGCATTGATACACAAGGATAGGTGTTATATATTGCATTTTGGTCCAGCCAGAATGCACAGTTTCTTGGTTGGCTGCAGATCCAGTCACACAGGAATGTCGACCAAATGTCATGAGGATGTGAGAGAAAGACGATGTGTGTGGACTGTAAAAGGGGATGTAATTAGATATGTAAGCTATGAAGGTTATGTGGGAGATTCTGGAATCTGATAAGCTTGCCTGAAGAGGTGAGTTTTCAGGGAACGCTTGAAGGATTGGAGACAAGAGGAAAGTGCTATTGTGCGAGGTAGGTTATTCCATAGAGTGGTGCAGTGTGAACAAAGTACTTTAACCGTGAATGGGAGCAAGTAATGCATGGGGATGAAAGACGCTGATCTTGTGCTGAGCGGAGAGGTCGGTTGGGGAGATATTTTGAGAAGAGTGAAGAGATGTATGTTGGTGTGGTTTGGTTAATAGCCTTATGTGTAAGTGAAAGTATTTTGTATTGAATACGGTAGAAAACCGGCAACCAATGGAGGGACTGACAAAGTGGGGCAGCAGAAGAAGAATGTTTTGCAAGGAAGATAAGCCTTGCAGCTGCATTCATAATGGATTGTAATGGTGATAGCCTGTTTTTGGGAAGACCTGTAAGGAGGCAATTGCAATAGTCAATGTGGGAAATAATAAGTGCATGGATTAGAGTTGTTGCAGTGTATTGTGTGGGATATGGTCGAATTTTGGATATGTTTTTTAAATGTATATAACATGATTTTGAGACAGATTGAATATGGGGAACAAAGGACAGTTCAGAGTCAAGGATGACACCAAGGTAGTGATCTTGTGGGGTGGGGTGGATGGTCGAGGTATCAACAGTGATAGAGAGATCAGGTTGGTAACTGTTATTGGCTGGTGGAAATATAATTAATTCTGTTTTAGACATATTAAGTTTCAGGTGGCGAGATGACATCCAAGATGAAATGGCAGAAAGACATTCAGTGACATGGACTAATACAGATGGAGATAAATCTGGAGAGGATAGGTAGATTTGAGTATCATTCATATACAAATGGTACTGAAATCCAAAAGAGCGGATTAGTTTGCCAATAGAGGTGGTATAGATTGAGAATAGTTAAGGACCTAAGACAGAGCCTTGCGGTACTCCAACTGATAGAGGTAGCGAAGAGGAGGCAGAATCAGAGAAATGAACAGTAAAAGAGTGAAGGAAACCAAGAAAGAGCTGTTTCCTTAAGACCTAGGGATTGCAGTGTTTGTATGAGAAGAGAGTGGTCAACAGTTTCAAAAGCAATAGAGAGATCTAGAAGAATTAGGAGTGAGTAATGGCCTTTAGCCTTTGCAGTGACAAGATCATTTACTACTTAGTCAGTGCTGTCTCTGTGGAGTGTTGGGAATGAAAGCCGGACTGAAGTGGGTCCAATAAGTTGTGTGAGTTAAGAAAGTGTGTGAGGCGGGTGTAGACAAGTCTCTCAAGTAGCTTGGAGGGGCATGGGAGCTGGGAGATGGTAATTTGAGAGACTATTAGGGTCAGAATTTTGTTTTTTCAGAATGGAAGTAATTACTGCGTGCTTGAACAGTGATGGAAAGTTGCCAGTAGAGAGAGAGAGAGAGATTACAGATTTTAGATAGGGTTGGGATAAGCACAGGAGACAGAGCTTTACTGATTTGTGAGAGTATAGGATCTAGAGGAGAGGTAATAGAGTAGGAGGATGAGAAGAGTGTAAATACTTCATCTTCGTTTGTGAGATCAAATGAAGAGAATGTGCCAGAGGGTTCAGTTAGGGAATTGAGCAGGTCACTAGCTGAGGAAGAGCCTACCATTTCATTTCGGATCTTATCAATCTTGTCCCTAAAATAGGAATTAAGATCTTGTGCACAGATAGTTGCAGTTGGTTTGGGTGATGGAGAGGTAAGAAGCAGTTTAAATGTATTAAAAAGTCGCTTGGGGTTAGATCCTTGAGCAGAGATTAGAGATTGGAAATATGTTTGTTTGGCAGTGTCCAGAGCAGTACAATAAGAGTTGTAGATAGTCTTATATGTGAGGAAGTCACTTGGAGTATGAGACTTTCTCCACTGACATTCAACTTTACGTGAGAGATTTTGTAGGTGCCTTGTTAAGCTAGAATGCCACGGTTGACGTCTAACTCTACGTGGTGTGTGGTGGGTAGCTACTTCATTGAGGGCTTTTTCTAGTATCTGGTTTAGGTGTGAAGCAGCAGTCTCAGGAGAAGTGAATGTAGAAATTGGTGAAAGTTGTTGTTGTAGAGAGGTAGATAGTTGTTGAAGGTTAATGGCATTAATATTTCTACGGGTTTTAGGTTTAGGTTTGGTTGATTTCAATGATGTTGATGTAATGGAGGAGAGTGTGCAGGTGATAAGGTTGTGATCTGAGAGAGGGAAAGGAGCATTAGTGAAATCAGAAACTGAGCATAGTCTGGGGAATACAAGATCAAGACAGTGGCCCTCCTGATGAGTAGAGGAGTCAGTCCATTGGGAGAGGCCAAGAGAGGATGTTAAAGAGAGTAGTTTGGAGGCATGAGAAGATTGTGGACTGTCAATGGGGATATTGAAATCACCCATAATGATGGTGGAGATGTCTGAGGATAGAAAGTGAGGGAGCCAGGCAGAAAAGTGCTCCAGAAATTGTTGAGGTGGCCCAGGTGGGTGATAGATAACAGCAACTCTCAGAGAGAAAGGGGTGAAAGTCCAGATAGAATGTACTTCAAATGATGTAAATGTGAGTGAAGGTACCTGTGGGAGAACTGTGTATGCGAAAGATTGGGAGAGTAATATTCCTACCCCACCTCCTTTACAATTACCAGGCCTGGAGGTGTGTGAGAAGTGTAGGTTACCATGTGAAAGTGCAGCAGGGGAGACAGTGTGATTGTGTAAGGCATGTTTCTGCTATTGCCAGAAGGTTGAGGTTGGTTGAAATAAAGAGGTCGTGGATGGATGTTAGCTTATTGCAGACAGAGTGTGCATTCCATATGCACATTTTAGTGACTTGGATGGTGAAGGGAGGCATGCAATGATTATGAGGTTAGCTGGATTTATAGTTCATTGTGGGTGTGGAATGTGGGTTGGGCCTGGATTAGGTGATATGTCACCAGCTAATAGAAGCAGCAGGAGAGAGATATAAATATAATTGTTGGATTTGTCCAAAAAGATTTTTATGGCGACAGGTTGTGGATGTTATTGTCAGTGTGTATAGATATGTTAAAAGCTCATGCGTGTTCATAAGTGGTGAGTAGATTAATGAGGTAGCAATATGTACAGAAGGGTGAGCTGCAGGAAGAGTAAAGGATGTAGTAGCCTTAGAGATGATTCCATGAAGTGAGATTATAAAAATAAGTTTTTGATACATTGTCTTTTTTGTATTTGGGTTTGTAATTACCTGGTCTTCAATGTTGTTCAATGTTGTTCAACTGTTATTTAACTGTTCAGAAAGCACACTTGATTTTAACCACTTAATGCATAACCACATCAAGCTGCTACCCTCAGCAAGCTGCCCTAAGACTGAAACTAGATGTTTATATATGAGATGTACACTTGTTATGCAATTCCCTATCAACCAGCATGTCTTTATTTATGTTGTCATCTGGCAACGGGTCACGGACTGACGTCAGTGGTAGGTGCAGAGTTCTGTGACTGGAAGGCAGGATGTATGCAAGTGGTGTTGGTGGTGGATTTATAGTGAGTTTGTATCATTTGTACCCCTGTTGATGATGAAGTAAAATACATCAAAAAGTTGGAGCAATTCTGTGTGTCGCAGTATTTCATTACCAGAGTGCCGCCGAGGGAGTCGAGTATATATATATATATATATATATATATATTTATACATACTGTACATATACATACATCTTTGTCAAAACCAACAACCACCTAGAAAGATAGCCCACACCCATCTGTGAAACCCTTAATGCCATATGTACCCTTACTCGCAATAAACACGCCCCCAGTTAGCCAAGTTACCAGGACTAAATACTGTATATCACCTGAAAGTTTCAGAACACATCAACTGACTGGTTCCATTCCTCCAATCTATTACGCAAACAATCAGGAAGTTATAAAATATATTGATTTGTCCCAGGACCGGAAAATTAGCTTTTAATATAATAGATGAAAAAATAAAATATTCAAAACACAATACAGGAATACTGTGATATACCCCAACAACTTTATTTTAGGATATTCCTCTTTTGTGTGTTGTATATTTTATTTTTTCATCTATTATATTAAAAACTCATTTTCTGGTCCTGGGACAATTAAATATATATATTTTGATGGGCAACTATTGAGTGAATATACAGGATTCTTGTACACAAATAAACTATTGTACCAGACATTAAGTGAGTTTGGGGTATGCAACATATATTTGGCTCTAAAGATACTTTTTCAGTGTTTGATTTCTCATGTCTGATGTGAGTTTGGGTACGCATTTCCTATTGGGTTACAAAGATACCTTTATAGACCCTTTATCTCCATATTTTGTGTTAGTTTGGGTATGCCATATTGAGTCATCTTAAAAGATACCTAGATAGGAATACATACCACTTCTACATTGTAAGTTGGGGTATGTCCTTCAAAGATTTATCTTGAGGACTTGTATCATATTACACCATAAGTTATAAGAAAGATACCTTGATGTGTAGACATACCCCAACCCTATTGTGAGTGGGGTGCACCATCATATAAATATTGGAAGAACACATTCATTTTTATCAATATATATTACTACACATTGTTTTTTTTTATATTTTTATTTCGTCACTTATCTACTGAGTGAACTTTGTGGAACCATTCAATGAAAGAATCTTGAACAAACAACTCACAAACAAGACTTCATATGATTAAGTGATGTATCAGTATTGTGTGTACATTTTTGTTCACTAGCGCCATTTATGGTCTTTTCCTGTATTTACTTTTTGTCAATTCTCGGTGTGAGTTCACTGTAAGAATGGCTTGCAGGACCTACAATTAAATCTAATTACATTGACCCCTACGTTTTGACAGTCAGCTCCCTGCAGCCATTGTTACAATATTGATGAAAAATAAAAATGTTGACAGCTTTGTGGTGCTAATTATAAGATTTACCATGCATATGGTAGGTCTATAAATGAACAGTAATGATATTTATAACAATGTAAGAGCAAAGGAACCCTACAAATTACATAGTTTTACCTTTTTGTGACCATTTTTAATGAAATCCAAAACAAATACGAAAACCAAAGTACACAAGGAATTTTGGACAAGGGCAAAGCCAAAATCAACAAATGTAAATGGTTTCAGAGCCAAAAACAATGCCAAAACCACAACAGAGAGGTCTGTGCACAACTCTAGAGATAAATTATGTTGAAGATGCTGGCTGCTGATTCTTTACATATGCCTTCAACTCCAATGATTTCCAACCGTATGCCAGCAAACAGTGTGGTGCTTGCCAACTATTAAATACAGTATATGCATACATAGGGTTCCTTGTAAGAACTATGTGCATTAAGGATTGAAATGTTGTATATGAACAAATTGAACCCATATATTTATGATGCATTATGATCTTAAGAAACCAATATATGCAAGAAATACAAATGTAGGAATAATAATTCCATGACATTCTAAATTAGCTTCAAATTCATTAATTAACCTATACAATATGTGAGCCTAAATTTAAGCTGTAGCTCTCTTTAAAAATTGCTAAGGATATACAGTAAGAGTTTATTCACACTTGTTGTGGTGGCTGTAGAGCATTTCTTAACACCAGTTACTTGCTGAAAATTAGAACATGTTATTCCCTAGGGGCACATACAAAAAGAATTTCTCAAACTACTACAGTTTAAAAAACAAATAAAGAAGTGGGTTCTGCCTTCTAAATAGTTGTCATTATTAAGCTTTAAAATTTTGAAACAGTTACAACTCTGCATAAAAAATTCCATAAAAGTTTCTAAACTGACTTTAAAAAGATTCAAAATAACTTGTAAATGAGCTTTCAAGAGTAACATGTTGCACATTTGTTGAGGTCTTCTTTTAACAGGTGGTGTCTTAAACAAAGATTCAAAAATAAAGAGAAAGGCTCCCATATTGTAAAGTATAATTTGACTATTGTTTCCTCCAATTCAAATTAATAAATGTCCCAAGCACTGGAATGAAATTAGGTAATATTTAAACTTGTATAGTATGACTACTCACATAAGCAAGAGAGGGTCCCATTTTTTTATAAACTATTATTTTTTTATCTGCAATATGTACATGAATCACACAAATAAGCTTTTTATGGGTTTGCAAGTTTGTAAAATTAAAATAACAGTATAATGGTTTCTGCATTATTCAGTTATCAATTTGACCTATGATATTACTGGAGATTTTAATGGATGCATATTCTTCCTAGATAAATAAAAAAACACATTGAAAGACCATTAAATTGTCGTGAATCCACAAGAAAAGCATTGCAATTACTTTGTTGACACTGACTTCTCTAACTTGGCAATAAATTGCTTTTTCTTAAAGGAATGATATTCGGTTGGAAAAAAGAAAAGTTTTGGTATATTGAAGCTCAACTTTAAATTAATAGTGCAGCAGAAACCAATACTGTATAAGGCCTCAAAATGGGAACATCTCAAGTATGTATTGCAGCTAAAACTCTGAGTGACAGAGTAAGATTTGACCTTTGCTAAACTACACACTGCATGAAGACACAATGCTAATATTTTAAACCTGTCATATTGAAAGCACATTCACCTTTGATGAAAATAAATGAAAAGCTATATCCTCATAGGTAATGAATTCTCTAAAATGAGCCATTTACTGTAGTTCATTAAGTTCACATAGCAAAAAGAATGCAATGCTAGTTATGTTATAGTACAGTTTATAGCTTAATAGCACATCCAAAAATGTATTAAAATGATTGTATGTGGAAATAATAAACAAATATGTCTTGAACTGCCTATTCTCCACCCTGCTCCACCAGGTGTATTGTATGGTCAGCTTAAGACCCCCAATGGCATATCAGTCTTTACTTTATGTGAAATCAAAGCATTCCACATGGCACTTCACAGTGATGGTAGGCTATGTACAAATGTATCTCTGGAACAGGAGCTCCTTTTTGGAGGGATCTATTAATCTGTACAGTAAAAAAACTCTGAGAAGATACAATAGGAGACATGGAAGCTAATTAAAGTGGTAAAACTTGAGGAAAGTATATCTAATAGTACTGCAAATACAAGTATGTAAGCAAGTCACAAATCAATAGTAAATACTGTGGAGAAAGTCCTGTATGACATCAGCTACTTATTGTTTCGGGACTACTCCTATCAAACATGTTAGAATGGGTTAGATTTTTTTTTTAAATTAATTGGTTCTCAAATGTTAGAAATTCTTGCAAATTTTTACATTTTATAATTGACTTGCCGAACCAAGGATAAAGAAAGATAGATATTATCACCTATTATAGAAAGTTTAGACTATATTTGTTACAATATAATTCAGTGCCCTACGGCAGAGCCATACCAATACTAAAAATCATTCAGACTTTTAAATCAGAATAAAAGTCAAAATATAGCAGAGTAAAAGTTAGCATTTAGTGTATAACAAATTCTCATAACAATTTTCACTGCATTGAAATGATGGTGAAACATACAGTAACTGTATGTAATAGTTCAAGATTATTGATTTCACTTATATTGTAGATTACTGAAAGATCTTACATCATGGTGGTTGGATGACAAAATAAAAAATTAAAAAATAATTAAAATTAAAGATCTTACTACTTACCATTTTATTTAATCTAAGAAAATAACCTCGTAATAAAGATTTAAAAAATTGTTAAATAATTTGTATTGTTTCCATTTGACATACATTATCTCATTACACAATACAAATGTCAGAGAGATGGAAAATTTCAGGAAATTTAGTAGTTATACTACAGATGTGTCTACATACATCTTACTTTCTTTTGTATTAAACAGCCCTTCTAGTCGCGCCATGCGACTTTTTTACCTTCAAGTAATGCAAATAAGAAACACAAGCAGCTTCCGCTGATTAAAATGATATACAGCATGCCAATATTCTGTGTGCAACTGCAGGTGTATCTGCATGCAAAATGCTACAGTATGTTACAGTGTCACAGCCGCTGACACTGTAACATAATATTTTTCATGAAGATACACCCTTAGTCACACACAGAATATAGGCATTCCGCATGTCTTTTTAATCAGCAGAAGTTGTTTGTGCATCACTTTGCAAAAAAGACACATTTAAAGGTAAAAAGTCACAGGAAAAGATGCTCGGTGCTACCGAGTCGCATGGCGCTCACACATTATATTTAATGCAGAGGTAAAATGTATGTGAACACATCTGTATAAGCAGCACTAAGCAAACAATTAATTTAGGTGTTTAATTAGTAAGTAACGCATGCAGGGGGGTTCTAAACACCCAGAACCCCCCCTGATGGACTGAGGTGTGTTTTTTTTGTTTTTAGAGCGAGACAGCTCTGTCTCCGTCACTATGGTGACTGCAACAGCCACGATCAACTGTGACAGCTCAGACAGAGAACTCTGCTCATATCAGAGCTCCCTGTGCTTTGCAATGTGTGTGGTAGCTGTGAGAACGCAGCAGTGGGGAGGCATTGGGCACTCAGCTGCACTGTGCTCCAGAATTGGCCGGCACTTGGCTGCACTGTTAGAAGTGTGTTAGAGGGCTTCCAGTTGCAGATGCTTAAGTGTGTGAGTGTATGTATTTTTATGTGTGTGTGTATATGTGCAGATGCTTAAGTGTGCAAGTGTGTGTGTGTATATGTGTGTATTTGTATGTATTTGTGTAGATATTTGAATGTACAGTATGTGCATGAATGATCTTCTATGTGTGTATGTATGTATGAAAATATTGGTTTGAGTGTGTGTGTGTGTAATATATGTATTTGTATGAATCTGTGTATGTATTTGTATGTAAGTGTGCATGTATGTGTGTATATATAAAGTATGTATATGTGTGTGTTTGTTTGCTGATAGACTGGGGCTATCACCGGAACCGCTGGCCAGGTTGATTTTGTAGTGAGTGGTGGAAATGAAAGAGTTACAAATATTGTCTTTTGCTGTTGAATCACAGGTCCCAGCAAGCCTCCCTCACATGCTGATACTTGGAGAACCACAAGTACCAGCATGCAGAGCATTATGGGCCTATTTATATAGTGAAATCCCAATGCTGAGCTGTCAATCAGGTAGTACTGTCCGTGGCTCACAAAATTAATTTTTTTGTATGGCCAAGACCCTGGATTGCCTACTTTGGAACAAAGAGCCATGCATAGGAGGAGATGAGTATGGATTTTTTTTTACAGGTACCGTATAGATTTTACTGGAGAAGAGGATTGATGGGCAACAGGGATACATACTGTAGGTGAGTATGTGAGATACTGTGTGTACATGTGTGTGTACATGTATGTGTTAATAAATTTTACTGTCAATGGTGTGCATGTACTGTCTTTTTTAATATTTCTTTAGCAGTGGAACTACAGGTACCAGCGGGCCCGTAATGCCCTGCATGCTGGTATTTGTGGTTCTCCAAGTACCAGCATGCGGGAGAGGCTTGCTGGGGCCTGTAGTTCTGCTGCAAAACACAATATTTTAACTCATTAATTTGCACAGCCATGATGACGGTGTAGGAACACCAAAATGGCAGTCAGGCCATTGACTTGCACTGCACATTGTTACCAGGCTGTTGCTAAGTATACTATGTCATGAATTTCTGCTTTTTTGTACATATTTGTACATGACTACTGCTTTAGAATACATGTTTCCTTTATACCTATGACATGCATTTTTGAAGGATCTCTACATGGCTGTATTTTGATACAAAAAGTTTAATTATCATTTGTATTAAGGTGGTGTGCTGGTCTTTTATTTATGTTTCTTTTGAGAATGAAATATTTATTTAATGTGCCATTATGGGATTACAGCACCTGGACTGTGAAGGATATATTACGTGTATGCAGCTCTCTACCAAATATAAATATATATATATATATATATATATATAAGACTATGTGGGATTAGCGCCAATGATCAATATACCCTCAATATCCATATGGATCAAAGCTATACCAACTAAATATCAGCCTAACCAATATAGGCGTCAGCTCTCTGTCACTAAATAATCAGTAGTGGTAAATCTACTAATAACAAAGATAATTGTATATAGACAATGACTGTACAGCGACTGATTTAGTTTTTAATAAATATATCTATTAGAAACATGTAAAATTATGATTTGTTAGCTGGATAATAAAATGCAAATGCTGATATATATATATATATATATATATATATATATATATATAAAAACCATGTGTAGAAGCTGGATAATAAAGTGCAAATGCCGATTGTGCAAATAAATACAAAATTGTGCAATAATATGTGATTTTTAGTGCAAAACAAGCTGACTCATATGTATATATAATGAATTATTTTTCATTATATTAAAAGCCCATGTAAAACTTAATAGAAGATGCCAAGTGCAATAAGTGATAAAATAAAACCAAGAAATGTATTATCACAATAAGATTAAAAATAAGTAAATTAATACTCATACGGATAAAAAATAAATAAATAAAAGGATTGAATAGGTAGAACAGCTTATCTGTGGTAGAGGTTTTAAAAGTTCATGTAGCAAGCATGGAAAACAGCAATCTCCAACGTGTTTTGTCAATTCAAGACTTCTTCAAGGGAGTGATGTTAAGCTGTGGGGTCTGTGTTTATATTCCCCCCTGCAAGGTGCTCAAATGAGGAGCAATTATCATGAATATCCGGTAAATGCCCCATTTCCAAACTGTGGGTAACAATCAGAATGAATAAAATAAACCGAGTATGGGCTGATGAAAATGGTCCATGTAAGGCATTTATAGTGCTAGTTTTCTGGATAAATATATTCCAAAGTGGCCATAGAAAAATGGATTTGTTTAAAACACTTCCGCCCACACAGGGCTCCTCCGTGCATCCTTCCGCCAAGGCTCGTGAGGTCACGTCCGCCTCTGTGCCATCTGTTTTTTGCTGATTCCTGGAAGCTGCTTTTCACGGAGGTCCTCTCTGCACTGCCATACATCTCGATGGTCTTTAGCCATGAGTCCTCCCACTTGAATTCCCTGACTTCCGCCCACACTGTCAGTATTATGGCCATGAAGTATAGGATATCATTTCAACGCTTCATTGCGCATGCATATTGTTCCCAATCTAGGGATAAAAAAAAACATGTAACAGACACTGTTGTTAACATTTGTTGCCTCTTACAGCATGTTATTAATTCTTAAAAAATGGTTACATTTTTTAGAATAGAGAACATGTAAGCATTCATGGAATCATAATTATAAGAAATTAAATATTTGAATAATTTATTCAAATGTAAAATATAAATATTTGGATGATATAAAGTTGAGTTCACAACTACCATTTGCTAGCCCAAAAATCTGGACAATAGTTATATATTTTAAAGTAATCTAATAATTATAAAAGTCTTCTTCTTAAATGAACTTTGTACATGTGTCAGATCTTTTCCAAAAATAGTCTCTAGGACCAACATTGGCACAAGTCCAGGATGAGAAACAAATGTTTATTTTTTAGATATTATTTCTTTCATCATTATATTCATATTCATTCTTAAGATCATGTTGCATGGCTTTGTGGAGATGGGTAGTATATACTGTACCCGGTGTTCCCTGGAGGTCTCCCATCCAGGTACTGGCCAGGCCCATCTCTGCTTAGCTTCCAAGGTCAGTCAAGATAGGGCATAACCAGAGAGGAATGACAGTATATAGATTATATCTCGAGATCTCCGCTAGCTTCTTCATCCATCCTCATCTTGAGTGCAGTATGTCTTATAATTGAATGTAATCAACTCCAGGAAAAAGTCTCAAAAGTTCTCTTAGTTTCGTATAGTGATTGATGGTCCCTTGGTGATATTCAAGGCAAAAGTTCATTAAAAAATTAACTTAATTCTACTGTACCCGATATTCCCGGGAGGTCCTCCATCCCAGTACTAGTTGGGCCCAACTATGTAAAATAGATCCAATTGGGCTTATACATAGTGGTAAAACAGTAGATATTCATACATATACTGGTTTCTCTTCATCCTAAAAAGATGTTCCAGATGACTCTTCAACCTTTGGTGTACCTGTGTCTACTGTACACGATATTCCCTGGAGGTTCCCCATCCAAGTACTAGTCAGGCCCAATTATGTAGAATTACCACAAACACTATGGGCTTCTACATATTGGTATAACAGTATGAATTGGTACATGTACTCAATTCTCATCTTCTTGTTCAGAATACTTAAAGGCATGGGGCTATTTCATAGCTTTCATTAAAGCATGCCAGGGATAGAGTGTTCAATTCTAAAATCCGGTACATTTCTCATCTGGACAATAAGTTACTTAGGTCTCTACCTTTTTGACCCAGTGTGACTTGTTCAATAGCTTTAAATGTAAGATCTTCTGGATTGGAAATATGTTTGGTAGAAAAATGCCTTGAAACTATATGTACTTCTACTTTATTTTTGATATTTCTGATGTGCTCTAGTATCCTTATTTTTAAGGTTATTTTGGTTTTATCCACATACTTGCACCCACAAGTACATTCGAATAGGTAAATCACTGAAGTGGAATTACAATTAATGAACTCCTTGATTTTATATTCTTTGATCCATTTGGAGTCTTGGAATGTTTTCCTTTGATGATATTGAAATTTGCAGATATTACAGTGTCCACATTTGAAGCTACCTACACATTTCATTACAATAGTACATTTCTTAATTCATCAATGTATTCATCAACTGGATCTTTTTCTAATTTCTCATAAGAAATTATGATTAAACAGGCTGACAAAGGGGGGGACTGGTGATTATGGATCATTCATATTATTTAAAAGAAGCAAGGAGGTTATTGATCAATCACAGTTTTTACGAGAAATTAGAAAAAGATCCAGTTGATGAATACATTGATGAATTAAGAACTTTACTATTGTTTGGACTACGTAATGATATCATCAAGAAAGAAGAATTTCAATATCTGATGAACACCAGTCCCATAACCCCGGTGTTTTGCTTTTTACCTAAGATCCATAAATCATTGTCAGAACCACCAGGAAGACCAATTGTGGCAGACATTGGATCACTAAGATCTCACCTCTAAGAATAGTAGATATTTTTTTACAGAAATACGTAAAAGAGCTACAATTATATCTGACGGACACAACAAATGTCTTACAATATATAGGTGAGTTGAAATGGAAAGAGACATATAACTGGGTTACGATTGAGGTCCAATCTCTCTATACATGCATTGAACATACAAAAAGAGTAAATGCATCAAGACAATTTTTAGATTTGGATGATTCAAATAGCATGTTACACAAGGAATTTATATGTGATCTTATGTGTTTTATTTTGAACCACAATTATTTTAATTTTTAGACCAATTTTATCGACAGATCTGAGGGACAACAATGGGTACCACATTTGCTCCCAGTTTTGTAAACCTTTTTATGGGGTGTTGGGAGAAGAAATACATATATAATAACAATCCTTTTAGTCAAAATAGCATATTTTATAAAAGATACATTGATGATATTTTAATAATCTGGGAAGGACCTGAAGATATTTTTCATAAATTTTTAACACATGTGGGTAACAATAACATGAATCTTAAATTTACTTCTTATTTTAATTCAATTACCATTGAATTTTTAGATTTAATTCTTACAGGAGAAAAAGATACAATCTCCACTAAAAACTTTAAAAAAGGTGTAGACACTAACAGCTATCTACATTTTAAAAGTTGTCATCACAATAAGTGGAAACGGAATATCCCTTACTCTCAGTTACACAGGATCAGAAATAATTGTAGCAATACTGAGACATGTTATAAACGGAACTGTATGCTGAGAGGTTCAAAGAGAAAGAATATCCAGAAGAATTATTGAATGAAGCAATTTCCAAAAACAAAGATCTCGACCGTAAACATCTGTTGGAATACAAATCAAAAACCCAACAAGCAACAGAGATAGTTCCATTTATAATGACTTTTAATGGACAAGAAAAAACCATCAAAAAGTCCCTAGAAAAACATTGGTATATTCTCCAGATGGATCCTGTGCTGAAAGATATATTACAGCCAAAACCTCAAATCGTATACAGGAAATCAAGGAATTTGAAAGATTTACTGGGTCCTAGTATGTTGAAAACAACTGACAGAAGATTAAAAATAATTCCGAAATGTGTGGGTAGCTTCAAATGTGGACACTGTAATATCTGAAAATTTCATCATCATCAAAGGAAAACATTCCAAGACTCCAAACAGATCAAAGAATATAAAATCAAAGAGTTCATGAATTGTAATTCCACTTCAGTGATTAACCTTTTAGAATGTACATGTGGGTGCAAATATGTGGATAAAACCAAAAGAACCTTAAAAATAAGGATACAAGAGCACATCAGAAATATCAAAAATAAAGTAGAAGGATATATAGTTTCAAGGCATTTCTCTACCAAACAAAATTCAAATCCAGAAGATCTTACATTTAAAGCTATCGAACATGTCATGCTGGGTCAAAGAGGTGGAGACCTAAGAAACTTATTGTCCAGAAGAGAAATGTACTGGATTCATTGAACACACTATCCCTGGCATGCTTTAATGAAAGCTATGAAATAGCCCCATGCCTTTAAGTATTCTGGACACGAAGATGAGAATTGAGCACATGTAACAATTCATACTGTTATACCAGTATGTAGAAGCCCATAGTGTTTGTGGTAATTCTACATAATTGGGCCTGACTAGTACTTGGATGGGGGACCTCCTAGTAATAACGGGTACTGTAGACACAGGTACACCAAAGGTTGAAGAGTCATCTGGAACATCTTTTTAGGATGAAGAGAAACCAGTATATGTTTGAATATCTGCTGTTTTTCCACTATGTAGAAGTCCAATTGGATCTATTTTACATAGTTGGGCCCAACTAGTACTGGGATGGAGGACCTCCTGGGAATATCGGGTACAGTAAAATTAAGTTTATTTTTTAATGAACCTTTTTTAATGAATTTAATGAATATTGCCTGGAATATCACCAAGGGACCATCAATCGCTATACGAAACTAAGAGAACTATTGAGACTTTTTCCTGGAGTTGATTACATTCAATTAAAAGACATACTGCACTCAAGATGAGGATGGACAAAGAAGCTAGCGAAGATCTGGAGAAATAATCTATATACTGTCATTCCACTCTGGTTACGCCCAATCTCGACCGACCTTGGAAGCTAAGCAGAGATGGGCCTGGCCAGTACCTGGATGGGAGACCTCCAGGGAAAACCAGGTACAGTATATACTACCCATCTCCACAAAGCCATGCAACATGATCTTAAGAATGAATATGAATATAATGATGAAAGAAATAACCACTAAAAAATAAAAATTGGTTTCTCATCCTGGAATTGTGCCAATTTTGGTCCTAGAGACCATTTTTGGAAAAGATCTGACACATGGACAATGTTCATTTAAGAAGAATACTTTTATGATTATTAGATTACTTTAAAATATATAGCTATTGTCCAGATTTTTGGGCTAGCAAATGGTAGTTGTGAACTCAACTTTATATCATCCAAATATTTATATTTTGCATTTTAATTAATTATTCAAATATTTAATTTCTTATAATTATGATCCCATGAATGCTTACATGTTCTCTATAGTAAAAAATTGAACCATTTTTTAAGACATGCTGTATGAGGCAACAAATGTTATGTACAGTGTCTTTTACATGTTTTTTATTATCCCTAGATCGGGCACAATACGCATGCGCAATGAAGCGGTGAAATGAAATCCTATACTTCACGGCCATAATACTGACAGTGTGGGTGGAAGTCAGGGATTTCAAGTGGGAGGACTCGCGGCTAAAGACCATCGAGATGTATGGCAGTGCAGAGAGGACCTCCGTGAAAAGTAGCTTCTGGGAATCGGCAAAAAACAGACAGCACAGAGGCGGACGTGACGTCACGAACCCGGGCAGAAGGACGCACGGAGGAGCCCTGTGTGGGCGGAAGTGTTTTAAACAAATCCATTTTTCTATGGCCACTTTGGAATATATTTATCCAGAAAACTAGCGCTATAAATGCCTTACATGGACCATTTTGATCAACCCATACTCGGTTTATTTTATTCATTCTGAATATTACCCACAGTTTGGAAATGGGGCGTTTACTAGATATTCATGCTAATTGCTCCTCATTTGAGTCCCTTGCAGGGGGTATATAAACACAGACCCCACAGCTTAACATCACTCCCTTGAAGAAGTCTTGAATTGACAAAATGCGTTGGGGATTGCTGTTTTCCATGCTTGTTACATGAACTTTTAAAACATCTACAACAGATAAGCTGTTCTACCTATTCAATCCTTTTATTTATTAATTTAATTATTTTTTATCCGTATGTGTATTAATTGACTTTTTTTAAATTTTATTGTGATAATAAATTTCTTAGTTTTATTTTATCACTTATTGCATTTGTCATCTTCTACTAAGTTGTACATGGGCTTTTAATATAATGAAAAATAATTAATTGTATATACATATGTCAGCTTGTTTTGCACTAAAAATCACATATTTTTGCACAATTTTGTATTTATTTGCACAATCAGCATTTGCCCTTTATTATCCAGCTAACACATCATAATTTTACACATGTTTTTTAATATATATATTTATTAACAACTAAATCAGTCGCTCTACAGTCATTCTCTCTCTCTCTATCTCTCTCTCTCTCTATATATATATATATATATATAAAATTACAAAGGCGCCTCCTAGTGCAATAAAGTGCAAATTCCACCAATATGTGCCTCAAAAAACTGATAAGTGGACCTTACCAGAATGATAAATGAATACGTTTATCTCAATGTTGTTTCCACAGGTATACACAAATTCATCCACCATAGCATTATTCATAAGTTTTTAATGGAACTCCGACAACATACATAGGATAAAAACAAAAATACATATAGTGCAATAGAGTTTGTACATAAGGGCACAATTAAATGTATATAAAATGCCCGTACATTAAATAAATAAAAAAGGGCTTTTCTGAGATGAACGTCTATTAGTACCCAATGTGTTTTGTCTAGATGGGGTTATGTCCCATCTCCTAGACTTCCTCAGGGGTAATGAAAAGTGTGTATGTATATATATATATATATATTTAAAAAAAATCTGGAAACCCTGCCTTACAATTCCATGTTGTGGGTTATGGAAAAAAAAGGTTTCCATCTTTAGAGTTGGCATGGGGCAGGAAAACATAATTTGAGCAGAGTAAGGGCATTTTTACTTAGCTATAGCTTGCAAAATGAAACCCTAGATACTCTTCTTATGAGGTGTAACTTTCACAGGTATGATAACGTATGATGACACCAGCATCACTATCTAGCTGCTTCTAATTGCCTGCTTGCCTAATAAGCTGATAACACATCATTTATCAGTATTGTACATAAGTTATTTCAAATCCCATTTATTTGCATTCTTTATGTCATTTCCAGTGAACAACTGCAGAAAGTCAAGTTCCAATGAACTGTTAAAATTCTAAACTATGAAAATGGGAATTTATATATTGTATATGGAAAATCGAAGTGTAACATTTAAGGACACTGACCATTTACTTTTTTATCTTAAACAAAAGAAATGCTCTGACACAAAAGACGGTGCTTAAATAAAAAATAAATGATATGTCCCTTAAAATATTGGTCAATACAATCAGTTACGACCCCACTTCTTCTCTTTATTAATTTGGTTATTTTCCTGATGTTTGTGATATGGAAAAAAGAATAAAAAGCAAAACAACACATGTAGAAATGTCTCTATGTAAGCAAAATTCTAAATTTAAACCCTTATGATTCAATGAAGGTGATGGTTTGAAGGAGTAAGGAATTCCCCAACTCACACACTAGAGGTTGTCATATGCAAAAAAGGTTTCTTTTAACACTGAAACCCCCGAGGCAACTCCACATGATTTTTCTATGCCCATAGGTGAAAATACAATCAGGCATACCCTACTTTCTAAGAATGAAGGAATATATCAAGCATATTAAGGTTTCTTCATCAAGTGGTCAGATTTCAGGTAATGAGTGTGCCCCACTCATGGTAATATTGATGATAATAAACCTAGAAAGGTTTCTTTGGTAGAGGTAGTCTTTCAGGAGTATGTTCTCATCATCTCCCACATAGTAAAATATCCAAAGATATCAGAAGGTCATAAAAATAGGCTTTTAATAAAAATCAATTCCCAATTGGACATAAAATTATCCCAAAAAATGTAAAATGCGAGAGAGTAAAACAATGTAAAAATAGAGCCCCAGTTCAAATAACAGATTGCATTAAAATCCTGGAAATGGAGTCTTCTAAAATAGAGCACAATATCTCATACCTTGATGTAAAGGAAAAATTGAATGGCAGTTCACACTATTTGTCAATGCATTTTGATCTATACAGGACCATTATCAAGACATACAGTACTGTGGAGTATGAAGAGCCTAATATTTATGGTAAGAACAGCCAATCATTGAACACAGGAAATTACATCAGCATCTAAACATGTCAACCCAAAAAGAGACATTTCAGTCAAACAAATCATAATAGACATACATAAACGTATACTGACACTAATAATATTTATTAAACAATCCATCCATATTTCTAATGTAAATTTCTAAATGTAGAAATGTGTTGCCATGGCAGCCAATTACAAACAGGAAGTCCCATAGATGTAAATCATAATACACAAAGCATCTAAAAAAAGGAGTTCTATATTTCCATGGGCAATCTCTAGTGCTCTGTATCCCACACACAATTCTTAGATACTCAATGTCTATAAAGATCATATTAAACAGTCTGGTAATATGAAACTGTTCCATGCCAGAAATGATGTTTGTTGGAAATCACATATCGGCCATCTAAAGAGGACCGATAGGTAAATGTAGCTGCTTGTTGAAAGACCTCAGTCTAGTCCTGTCACCTCTATGAATGCCAGAAATGACATCAACCGGAAATTGAGTGCCTCCTTTCTCAGAAGGTCATGGAACGCATGTGGCCACTGGTAGTCATTGCAATCAATAGATGATGCACTGCCACTCTCGAGTCACCATTAAATGCACGTGGCTGCTGGTTACCATGGCGATCAATGTCACAAATCTATATATTGAGGATATACTTGATTTGAGGATTTGCATCTTTGACAACTGTTGGTGTATTGAAGGATTTTGACTTGATTAATTATTATGGATATTTATTCACCTATAACAAACTAAACAGAGACAAACATCAATAATATGGTCAGATAATGAGTTTCTCGAAGATAACAACATATGGTACATGATGACAAATGAACAGATTAAGATAAATATAAACAGGATCAGTAGGGTAAGTTAAATAATAGAAAAAGCATACTCGGATATACAAAAAATAGAAAGCACAGTGATCTATGCTGCTTTTATCATAAGAACCACTTAGGCTCAATATCACTGTTTAATCCTCCAAAAATTAGGTTCTTGCAATTATAAATCATACTCATCTTTGTTTTTACTAGGGACACTGAATTGTCTTTACACCTTTTATTTCCCTTTATGGCCTTTATGCCACAGAAAAATGCAAATCCCACTACTGGACAACCATGAACCTCCTTGAAGTGGGCTGATAGTGTGTGGGACTCCAGTCCATTTATGATATTCACCCTAATGAACCTTTAATGGACATAATGTCTTCCCTATATAAAATTTGTTACATGTAATTTTTAATTCCTTATCATTAATTTTAATATTTTAAACTTTATTTAACCCTCCACTAGGTAAGTTTTTACATCGAAGACACCCACTATGCTAATAAAAACTAGTGGATATCACAGTGGAAAGGGAAGTTACTGTGGGAAATGCACTTGACACTAATTTAGATCTTAAATTAGAAGCTTTGGGGAAGACATTTTAGGTTTCTGTTGTAAAATAGGACCTACAATTGGGTCTTTCTTTAGTAAACCCAAATGTTTTTAACATTGGGCAGCAACGTGTTTCGTTCATGTCTGTGGACTATTTTAAGCTGGAAAAAGTCCACAGACATGGACAAAACACATTGCTGCCCATTACCTTTCTGTTCCTAAGTCCAGTCTGTTAAATCCTTCTACAATAAGTACTGGCAAGATTAATTGAAAGACTTCTATCTATGTCGCTGTTCCTTCACAGCCAGCTGGACACCCACAGAGATGCAAAATGCCTTGGGACCGAGGAGACGAGCGGCTAAAAATCTGACAGCCACCATAGCACTATTAACATCTACAGCACAAAAACACAGATTCAAGGCTATCTGGCCTGTGACGATAGAGCCTAATCCATCATTTTGTTGAATTTAAGTAACAGTGTTTCTTTAATTAAAATTACTATTGGGCTTTCAACACCATGAGAAAAAGAAAAGTTGGATATATTTTTTTGTAACTTGGAAAGGAATATTTTTTTATTAAGAATAGTGAGAGTTTTTAGAAGTGAGTTTTAAAAGTGATGTTACCAATAGCAACCAATCAGATTCTAGCTATTATCTTCTAGAAGGTGCTAGTTAAATGTTAACCACTTAACTGACGAATTCTTTTTCCAAAAACCGCTCCAAAATTGTCAGTTTTTTTTATGATTGAATTGGGTCACGAACATAATTTTAAACTTATCCATCACTATTTTATTTGAAATAAAAAATTTTTTAAAACACAGTATAACAAAAATAGCAATTTTTATGTTATACTGTAGTGATGGCCATTAACGGCTGTAGCATCGATGGTTCAACCATCGTTAGAAGCCATCAATTATTTTGTGATTGGTCGAGGAGATCTGAGTAGACCACAACTGACAATGTTTCCTAAATATCGATTGAGGGTTACCATCAATGGTGCAACATTGATGGCCACCAGCAATGGCGAACTACTTTGTTTTCAGAGGCTCAGCGATATCTATCAATATATATATATATATATATATGTCTACACACGTATATACATGTGTGTGTATATATGTATATATTTATCTATATAAATATATATATACACATATGTGTATATAACTATATATATATATATATATATATATATATATATGTATATAACTATATATATATATATACATATATAAATATATATATATATATATATATATATATATATATTTATACATATACACACATGTGTATATATATGTATACACATACACAATATATAAATATATATTTATATATTATTTTTTATTTACAACTGTTTATATATATATATATATATATATATATGTGTATATATATATATACACATACACAATATATAAATATATATATATTTATATATATTGTGACACAGTCAGGTTAGGGGGTCCATGGGTAGAGGACTCCTTCCTTACACACACACAGCAGCTGGGAAACAGTATGCCAAACTGGATTCGAGTACAAGCTGGTCGGCGCCAGTCTTTATTGTGCAATGTCAGAAATAACATAAAGGAAACAAAACATAACTCCTAGCCCTGTCGGGCCACTAACTTCACAGGTGGTTCCCTCACTACCAGAACCTGGCAGGGCCTAATGCCCTCACCAGCAACAAAGGCACAGCACAACACTCACAGCTAGGTTTTTCCAGTGTCTCTGAGCAAACTCCCTGTCTGCTCTCCCAGGTGAGATAATCAGCCCTCAACACACTAGGCTTATATTGGCCACTCTCAGGTGGAAACCCTAACAAGCCTGTTACCAGGATAAGAGAACCAAAACCTGGAGTGGCCGTGGGTGGAGCCCTCCCTCTCCTCTCACCCACAACCCCCAGGTCCCAAACCGGCTTTTCAAAAAGCCGAGACTCAAGCCTGCTACACTGCAGACTTTCTCCTGGGGGTTTAAAACACATAAAACAGGAATCTGGGCCAAATGTACCTGCCACAGACCTCTTTACCAGTGATCCTATCACATATCCCCCCCCTTTGTTTCAACCTGTGGGGCGGAACAACTGATGCCCCCAAACAATGAACGCGTGACAACGCGTCTGCTTTAGACAACAGGCCCCTAACGCCCTCTTTATGGCAAACGCCTCCTCCTCCACTGTGGCATTGGGTAGGCATCGAATTTTGAAACCCTGTTCAACTTTCGGAAGTCATTGCAGAAACGCACACTCCCATCGGGCTTTGGAATCGACACAATGGGACTTGACCATTGACTATGTGATACTTCAATAACCCTTAACTCTAGCATATTTTTTATTTCTTTCGACACCGATTCTCTTGGTGCTTCTGGTAACCTATAGGGCTTTAGATTAACTTTAACCCCTGGGTCAGTGATGATGTCATGTTTAATGACCGAGGTTTTCCCAGGTACGTCAGAGA
Organism: Taudactylus pleione; assembly: GCA_031769625.1. Lineage (NCBI taxonomy): Eukaryota > Metazoa > Chordata > Amphibia > Anura > Myobatrachidae > Taudactylus > Taudactylus pleione. Next base: position 5,099,234 of record JAUIMM010001030.1, read on the forward strand.
ACAGCACCCTATTTCTGACCAGAAGCTCCTTGACCTCTTGTTGTTGAATTACCGACAGGGTTTTTGCCACTGTCACTTCAGGAACTAAGGGCCCTGGTTTTACAGGAGGGGCTCGGACGGCCTACAGTACCAGTCTATCTTTCCAGGGCTTTAACAGATTTATATGGTATATCTGTTCCGGCTTTCTTTTCCCCGGCAGGTAAACTTTGTAATTGACCTGTCCCACTCTTTCTAAGATTTCAAAGGGCCCTTGCCATTTAGCCAAAAGTTTATTTTCCACAGTGGGAACCAACACTAACACTCTGTCCCCAGGAGCAAAGCTGCGTAACTGAGCATTGCGGTTGTATACCCTCTGCTGTGCCTGTTGCGCCTGTTCCAGGTGCTCTCTCACTATCGGCACCTCTATAATAGGCAATGGAACTAGTGGACCCTTAAAATGTGGTCTGTGAGCATGATACTGACACTCAGGGCAGGATGTGCAAAAGTCAGATACCTCTTTATGAAGCCTGGGCCAGAAAAACCTCTGCATTATTCGCTCAGTGGTTTTCTCTACCCCTAGATGGCCTGCCGTTATATGACCTTGGGACAGATCCAACACTGTTCTTCTGTAGGCTTTGGGAACTATTAGTTGTTCCACAAAATCTTCCCCCTTCTTAGTCACCTGATATAACAAATCCTGACACATTGCCATGTGGGGATAGGACAAAGGACTATCAGGGTCTATGGGTTTACTATCAACTACTTTTACATTCTCCCTGGCTTTTACCAAAGTAGGGTCATTCAACTGCTCCACGGCAAAGACCTCTCTTCAGACCTCTAAATCAGGCAGACGATCAACGGCCCAACAACACTTCCCACCTCAATGGGATGCACATCAGTTGGCGGGCCACTGTCACGCACCGCATTCTCTAGTTCGCCAATCATAGTAGAAAAAGGGAATAACTCTGACTCAGAAGAAACTCCCTCCTCCACTACATCGACAACCTTCTCAAATGGATCGGGGTTGTTCACTTCTGGAACAAAATGGCTTTCCCACAACTTCCAGAAGTGAGCAAAGTCTTTCCCCAATATTGCATCGTACATCAGACCAGGCACCAAACCCACAGAAACTATAGCAGAACCACATGGTGTCTCAATGTTCACCTCGGCAGTAACATAATATCGAGTATCCCCATGTATGCAGGTCACACCAACAGTTTTCCCCTTACGCCTCAAGGGGTTCACCAGCTCAGCTTTTGCAAGTGTCACCAAGCTACCTGAGTCTAACAGTGCCTCTACTCGGTTGCCATCTACAGTGAGTACACACATGTGCTTATCAGTCTCAGCCTGCCGGTCAGCTGTACAGGCTGTCTGTGCAAAGAAAGACGCCCTGCGGTAGACATGAGCAGTATCACATTGCATAGGTTCAGTTGTAAGTGAACAATTAGCGGCAATATGGCCGAAGTCACCACATCGGAAACACTGAGTCATATTAATGTCTATTCATTTATGGGGCAAGAACCTTCCTGGCCTGGCAGGCCTGTCTCCAGGTTCTACACCCTCAGTCTTAGGTACATTCCACCACCCAGCACCCTTCTCCCCTGGAACAGTCTTACCAGTGTCTGTGGGAGTTCGCCGGTGCGCCATCGGGGCTCGGTGGGGCATACTCATCAGCTCCTCAGCTGCCACGTACCTCTCCACCAGCTCGACCAACTGGTCCACGGACTTAGGGTCTGCATGGTTCACCCATTTGCGCAGAGTCACAGGTAATGATCGCAGGTACCGGTCCATCATGACCCTCCCCATGATCTGTGGTCCCGTCAGCATCTCGGGCTGTATCCATTTTGAGGACAGATGGACGAGGTCATACATCTGTGAACGTGGAGGCTTGTCCCTATGGAACTCAAAGCGGTGGACCCGTTGGGCACGAACAAATGTGGTGACTCCCAAGCGAGTTAGGATCTCCTGTTTTAGTTTTTTATAGTCCTTGGCATCAGCCAGGCATAAGTCAAAATATGCTTTTTGTGGCTCCCCAGACAAAAAAGGTGCCACCAGACTTGTCCACTGCTCCTTGGGCCAACTCTCCCTTTCGGCCGTTCTTTCAAATGCGGCGAGATAGGCCTCCACATCATCGCCCGAAGTCATCTTTTGGAGGAAGTGACTGGCTCGTACGGAGTAAGTGGTGGTAGGAGGACCAGTATTAACATCTCTGGGCCAGGCAACCTGGTGCTGTACCACCTCTTTTATGGCCTGGCTGTTTTCCGCTAAGGCCTGGCAGTTTTCCGCTAAGGCCTGGCGGGTTTCCTCGATGGCGACCTGTTGTTGCCTAGCGGATTCCTGCTGAATTGTGTTAGTCTCCTGCTGAGCCCTGGTAGCTTCCTACTGAGCTGCTGTAGCTTGGAGCAAGCCCTTAATAATTTCCTCCATTTTGTCCTGGGGTGTAGATTGGAAGCTGAACCTTGCCTCTCTGGGCATTGGCTGATGCCTCCTCTATGGGTCTCCAAGGACACAGTGTTATTTCCACGCTCACAAATTGGGTGTCTGTCCCTTTAATTTTTAAATGGAAAGTTTTCCTCTCGCTGCAACTTCAGTGTGTGTGGATGCCCGCATTCTCCACCATATTGTGACACAGTCAGGTTAGGGGGTCCCTCTCCTGGGTAGAGGACTCCATCCTTACACACACACAGCAGCTGGGAAACAGTTCGCCCGACTGGATTCGAGTACAAGCTGGTCAGCGCCAGTCTTTATTGTGCAATGTCAGAAATAACATAAAGGAAACAAAACATAACTCCTAGCCCTGTCGGGGCACTAACTTCACAGGTGGTTCCCTCACTACCAGAACCTGGCAGGGCCTAATGCCCTCACCAGCAACAAAGGCACAGCACAACACTCACAGCTAGGTTTTTCCAGTGTCTCTGAGCAAACTCCCTGTCTGCTCTCCCAGGTGAGACAATCATCCCTCAACTCACTAGGCTTATATTGGCCACTCTCAGGTGGAAACCCTAACAAGCCTGTTACCAGGCTAAGAGAACCAAAACCTGGAGTGGCCGTGGGTGGAGCCCTCCCTCTCCTCTCACCCACAACCCCTTGGTCCCAAACCGGCTTTTCAAAAAGCCGAGACTCAAGCCTGCTACACTGCAGACTTTATCCTGGGGGTTTAAAACACATAAGACAGGAATCTTGGACAAATGTACCTGCCACAGACCACTTTACCAGTGATCCTATCACAATATATATATATATATTTTTTTTTTACAACTTTTTATATATATATATATATATATCTTGTAGAGCCTGGCACTCTGGATAAATAAATCAGCGTTCTGGGTGCCTTCCTAGATGATCATACGAAAAATCCAAGGTCCTAGAAAGGAACAGGCGGCACTCCATATCCAAATGTAAACAAAATGTATTCAAAACATTAAGGTGAGAAAGACATCATTCATCGACGTTTCAAAGTCCGCAGACTTTTTCTTCAGGATGTATCACTAAGACATCAGCAACAAACGCTTGCTGATGTCTTAGTGAAACATCCTGAAGAAAAAGTCTGCGGACTTTGAAACGTCGATAAATGATGTCTTTCTCACCTTAATGTTTTGAATACATTTTGTTTACATTTGGATTTGGAGTGCCGCCTGTTCCTTTCTAGGACCTTGGATTTTATATATATATATATATATATATATATATATATTGCTCGATCACTGTGGCCAGCAGTGATCGGGACACATGGACACTTGGGGAGCGGAGCTGAGGCTGAAAAAGAGTGGGCGGGGACAGCCGTGGACCTGGCAGCAGCCGCGGCTATCAGAGCCACGGCTGCTGCTCCTACACAGTGATCTCATTGATCACTGTGACTGTATTCTAGAGCCGCATCAGGTGGGTAACCCGCTAGCGGCCTGGAGACATAGCAGTGGCGGCGGCTACCAGAGCTGCCGCTACTGCTTCTGATGGTCCGGCTGTCCGATCACTGCTGGCCACAGTGATCGGGTCACAGCAGCAGCCATGGCTACATTAGCCGTGGTTACTAATTCTAGGGGGTTGCCATCGGGGCCTGATCACTGTGGCCAGCAGTGATCAGGACACAAAGGAGGGGGAGCTGCAAGTGTAGAGGGACCGGCAGGGCCCTCTGAGGTGGGCGGCAGCTGGAAGTTAACTTCCAGCAAGCCGCCCACTGTGTGTTTCTGACTGGTCATATCAGATACGACCATGTCAGGGAAAGTCCACTCTGGTATGGTCGTATCTGATACGACCGTGCCAGGCACGTGGTTAAGTAGAATATGATTGGTTGCTATGGGCAACATCACTTTTAAAACTCACTTCTAAAAACTCTCACTTTAGTAAATTTACCCATAGGAGTCAAAGTGAAACATGTAGCATAGTGTGTTATGTGCCTCTATGAGTGATTTTACAAATAGTTAAATATTTAGTCCTGTAATTGATTTTTTTATTGCTTTGGTAATATTTTATTTAATTTAGTGCAAACTGGGTTATTGCAGATTTATACTAAAGGGGCCCATACATCAGGAATCTCAAAAAAAAAATTACAGATTCTTTGACTTTTTGCCATCAATTTAAATACTCCCAAATCCACCAATCTTAACCCATACATTACAGATATTTTTCAGTGATTTGCAGATCATTTTCAGCATATCAAAAATCTGACAATATTGAAAGGCTCAATTTTTACTTGTAATAGTTGGCAAATAGGCTGTTCATCTCCATGCAAAATAATATCAATCTATAGCCCTGATTGATTGCTAAAATTCAATATGTTGGACAACCTGATTTAACAATTCCAATAATTTTTTAATCAGAATTGGCAATTGGTAAACCCCATACATTGCTGATTTTTTGGAACAATCATCTGCAAAATGCTAAATTGCCTCAATTGCAGATGAATGGGGATTGCTGAACAATAAAACATTACTGCTTTGAACTTAGCTGCAGCTTTAGAAGTATAATTCTTTTGTTTCTTTTTTGAATTGTTCATGAAGTGAACCAGTGGCATCCCTCCCCGCGGTGAAACCTGGTGCAGGGAGGGCTGCCTTGTGGGGGTGTGGCCTCAGGTAAGGGGCATGGCCTCACAGCCTGAACCCGGTGCCCGGTCCGTGTAGATTATGGAGAGTGGTGGGGGGTGCCGGAGGTGCAGGCAGTGCAGGCTCCCTCACTGTGACAGGAGCTGTCTACTGCACTTAATGATACATTGCAGCACCCAACTCCTGTCACTGAGGGGAAAACTGCACCTTGGTGTCACCCCTCAGCAGGTGACACCCGGGTGCGGTCCGCACCCCCCGCACCCCCCTTGTGACACCACTGAAGTGAACCAATCATTGGACCTACAGCCTTATTCAGAGATGTATGCAATGCCAATATTTTTGCAGTTGAGTGATGATCTGTAATATGCGCATGCATCTGTGTCACACTGTACATGCCTCAAGTTTCATTTTTGTTCACAGAATGGATTTTTTCGCAGAGTGAATTACAGACAGGAATCTTTTGTGTGTGGCAATGGTTGGTGGCAACTCAACACAGGTCAGTCACACCAATTTTAAGGAAGTATTTTAGCCTATGACTGCTATTTCATACTGAGAAAAAATTGCTCCTGGGTCTCACTTCCTAAGCCAATTCTGCGCAACCATTGGGTTACTCAGAAGTTAGATAATTAACTGATTTGTAACCAATGATGCATAATTGTATGCAGTCGCCAGAATTTAAGTCACTGGTCTGTGTCTAAATTGAAATCCCAGTGTAATTTGCATATTTTCACACAGCTGCTATATACAAATTCGTACCTTCAGTGGTATTAGCATATATCTCTGAAGCAGGCCCTTAGTGGTCTCTGGAAATCATGATGCATCATTCACAATTTGCAACCAAGACCTGGAGAGATTCTCATGGCCAAAGTTGTCAGTTGGATCTGGGGCCTTCCTTTGTTTTGAGCAACTAAGCTGTAGATACAATTCTCAATGTATTCGAAAGTGACTAGTTGTTTGCACTTATTTAGAGCCAAACATTCAAGTACTTACAAAATGTAGATTTCTTGGCCATCAGCCATTTCCTCTAATGCAGGGGTGGGGAACCTTTTTTCTGCCGATGGCCATTTTGATATATATAACATTATTTATGGGCCAGGTGCCAGCCATGCCCCTCTGTGTGATGTCACACGGGGTGGGGCAACAATAGCCGATGATCACAGCAATGCCCAGATCATCCTCAGGGGCTGTAAGGGCAGCAGTGTGACCATATCAAGCATTCTAAGTATGCTCTAGGTGGCACTGAGCATAAATTTTGGCTGCAGGGTGACATTCTAGGCACCCTGCTAGCCAGATGAGGCTAGCAGAAAAAAGCTCAGAGGGCCAGGTCAAATGGCTCCTCAGGCCTTATACGGCCCAGGGCCTGAGGTTCGCCATCCCTGCTCTAATGCATGTTTTTTTGAATGATCCATTTTTTAAGTTTAAAACATTTGATGCAGTAAACTACATCCTAAGCAAATCTATACAAGCCCCTCTGGGCAGTGAGTTCCTTTAATAACAATATCAGCTTCTGTATCTCCTAATATGTCCTTAAACAAATGTGACAGTGCTGGTGAAATGTCAACATGACTAACTGTTTCAGATAAACCTCTTATTGTTAGATTATTTCTTCTACCTCTTTCTTCCAAGTCAGCTAAATTACATCAAATTCTGTGTTTCAGCAACTTGGAAACACACTGTATTCTGCAAGCATGAGCATGAGGAATAACCTTATATTTTATGAGCTTTAGGACTAGAGGAATAGGGGCTGTGGAATTTCCTGAAGGATCCTCTATTAATTCTGCATTTGCCCATGTTGTTGCAGCATTTATGGTAGTAATTTTTATCATGAAAATGCAAGCACTTTTGTTAATATTGGGAGAATATATAAATATATATATAAATATATATAATAAATGATAATAAGCAAAGAGAGTACATTTATTAAAGTTTCATCACAACTTTATCGATTATCATGTTTTGAGGGAACAGTGTACAGGCTCAGTTTACTGATGCTTCCATGCAGTACAATTAGCCAGACCATACTGCCACATACATATTTATGATAGTATTTAGCAGGACCATAGCTAGGGTGGTTCGGTTGGTGCCTCCGTACAGAGTGAAACATTGCTGATGGCAGAACACCGACAGCCCACCATCTCTCTCTCTTGTTCACTTCTTTAATCTAGTGCCGGACGGTGCTACTGCATGTCCATGGTGTCCAGCACAGAAAAGGCAGGGCAGAGAGATGTAGCCTCCCCACCTCCTTCTGATGTCCCGACTCCAGTGGCAACCTAATAGGGAGACGGAGACGTGATGATGTAATGATGTCTCCCTGCCCAAGGCTCCCAAGGTGAATGAGGAGCTGCTGACTGCTGTGTGATGGGGGCTGGTGGGCAAGGAGTGGCACGGTGGACACAGCACACGGGACTGGATGATACAGGACTGATGACCAGCCAGTGCCAGGTGAGGTCTGCCTGACATCATTAAAAGTAGTGGCCAGCCCAGCAGCCTGCCCCAGACCCCATCCATTACAACCCCTGTCATGCTTAATTTATTAATAACTTGTTTGGTGCTTAATTTATTAATTAAATAAATAAATGTATATACAGTGTATATATATATATATATATATATATATATATATACACACACATACATATAGGCAATTGTGAGTTTTGGAGTTTGCAGTATGTTAATTATCTACTGTATTGTACTGAGATATCAGTTTTGTATGATGGAATAAAGGCCACCAGTTCTTGCCCCGAAATGCCCATGTCACACAAAGCAGGATCTACCTGCAACTGAATCAGTTGGAAATACACAAAAGTACAGAAATGTGCTTCTATGCATGCATTGTCTGCCAAAATGTGCCATTTCCATCAGTGAAAAGAGATGCATATGAATCAGATCATTTAAAGCTTATGGATGTTTACTACATATATCCTTGTTTTTAAACTGTAGAAATACAATATTGTGGAGACACTGTACTTAATACACTGACATACATTAGGTCAAGAATAAATAGAATACTTAATCACGTCTGAACCACAAATTATAATTTTGCTTTAGTATAACCCGTAGTGTATCAATGATTATTGTACTGTATCGCATCCTAAAATGTTCCCCTTGTACCATGCTGTATTTACAGTAACTTGAGTTCACATGTCTTATACTCAGCAGGAACTGCAAAAGCTATGTCATAAATAATAATTACATATATGTACATTTATCCAACAAAAAAGATCAAATTATACTGGCTAAATTATAACACTAAAACCTTTCAAATGGCCTGTTGCAGCCAAGATGTTGATATTCAGGATATCAAAATGCAAATGCTTATGTAACACCCCTTTACCCGTGCCTAAGGTGGTAATGGTGTGTTTATTGCTATTTGGAGCATTCTCACCTTCTTTGCTTGTTCCACAGCCTCCAAACAAAACTCATTGCAGGGTCTTATATGGGTAACATCAGGGATCATAAACACCTGGGGGAGATAGTAGAGAGAAAACTGTAGTGGAGCTACACAAGCCCAGGAAGACAAGGAGTAACAGTTCAGGGAAGGAGGAGAAGGCTAGTAACCCTGCCAGAGCAGAGAATGCTGAGAGCCCTAGTAGAGATATGGAAACTGAAACAGGATTAGGAGAGATATTGCAGTGTGTACAGAACACAGGACCGTTATCCAAAATATACCTCTCAACTTTTGTAAAGTAGAGATAGGGATGTGTGTGTGTGTGCCTCATGGCAAGAGGCATGACTTCACAGGAAATGCCTTGCCTGTGACCAACACTTCTACTACATGCCTCTGCTATCACAGTTCATTGAAGATCGCAGTTGGTTTTTCCAATATTACATTCAAAGGTGGTCAAGATCCAATTGAAGTGGAGTGTATTCAGATAAGTCTATATTATTCAATTTTAAGTAGAGATGTTTTGGTTTTGGGAAAACCACCTTCAAGTGCTTTGGTTTGGATTCGGTTATGGTTTTGGAAGTCTTTAAAATGTATAAATACAAATAAAATCATGTAATTTGGACCTGTTTGCATGCAATCCAAAAGCAAAATTTGTTTTTTAAATATGAGTTCTGAAATTATAGCAGACCCAAGCTAGGACTTGGTTCCACTCAGAAACCCAACAAGTGATCTGAGCTGGGACTTAGTTCGACTTGGAACCCCTAAGTTTGGGTGTATTCATTTTCAGGATAACCGAAATGCACATCTCTAATTTTAAGTATGCATATTTTAAGTATACATATAATATATAATCTTGAATTTCTCAATTAGCATTTTACTTACTACAATATGAATGCCTTCCTGTTTTGTTTTCTTTCATCCTTCAGAACATAGAAAAAAGGGATTTTCCCTCCAGCACACTTAAGCAATTTCAGGAAAAATTATTGAATCCTACACAATAATAGAAATTCAGAGGTATTAGTTGCATACATTTGCAAATATATGAATAAGCGCCGCTCCAAAGTCAAGGCTCCTCTATACCGGCGTCCCTAACATTATGGGGTTCATGTCCGAGGCACAGGAAACCCCAAAAGAATCTAGCCAAAGACCATCCCCAGGGCATCACAAGAAAAAGGGAAAAAAGGTGATAGTGAAGTGTAAAGTATAGATGTGTAAAGATAAATCAATAAGTGTTAATATAATGAGAAAGAGTTAAAATTACATAAATAATAGACAAACAAATATGATAGTGATGAAAAAATGTCTATGTGAATTAAGTGGTGATGCCCTGAAAAAGGCCCAGCCAGAGCAACTCCGGGGACCCCACGCCCAAACGCTCACACCAAAATAATTGTTGCTAATATGATTGCTAATAGTAGCACCCACTCATTGTCATATAGCTACAAATTAATGTACTGCATGATAACAGCACATGTATAAGCCGAGAGCTGACTCACCTAGGAGGTACCCCAGAAACCTCCATATAGCACTTCCATTGTTTGTTTAATATATATGTATTATTTTCACATCTTTATTTTTCACCTCCCTACATGCAGCAGCAGCTGCTCTTATCTATCCTGCACCTTTTTACACTTCACCTTTCCTTATTGGAGTGATTCCCCTGGGTAGCTCAGCTGGGTTGGTATGGGGGTGTCCTGCAATCTGGATTTCAACCCCAGTATGTTAGGGACCTACCCACAGAGGTTACCTGGGCACGGTGGGTAGGCCCATAACCATGGCCATGGTTATGCCAAAACCCCAGAAACCTCCAAAGGGCACTATATGGACCAGCACATCCTCCCAATTCTGGACCCTTCATGCCTCACAGAACTGCAAACAGAAAGTATGGTGGTCGCTCACATCAGCTTAATGACAGTGCACAGGTGCTTGTAAAGGACAGGGTTTACACTGAACTTTTTCATGTGATGCCCTGGGGTGGTCCTTGGATAGATTCTTTTGGGGTTCCCTGCACCTTGGACGTGAACCATATAATGTTAGGGACACCGGTATAGAGGAGCCTTGACGTTGGTCCAGCGCTTATTCATATATTTGCAAATGTATGTAACTAATACCTCTGAATTTCTTTTTTTATGTAGGATTCAAGTTTTTTTGCTGATATTGCTACAGTGTGCTGGAGGGAAAATCCCTTTTTTTCTGTAGTTCAGTGTAAACCCCACCCCTTACAAGCACCTGTGCAATGTCATTAAGCTGATGTGAGCGACCACCATACTTTTTGTTATCCTTCAGAACATGTCAACATTATGGTGTCAATATATAGATTGTCTATGTTCTGCATGTCAACATCATACCCAACCCCAAATGGCAAATATATGGGTCCAGTATCCTTTGTCAATAATCACAAAGTCAACAGTCATTATTTAGACATCATAACATAAATGCATACACTATGTTGACAGACAAAATGTCAACATTGTCATAATGCTGACACCACAATGTTAACATGCAAAATGGCTATACTAACAAAATGTCCCCCAGTTCAGAATGTAGACTACCCAAAATGTTGACTGGTAGATACTCAGTATGACCTAAACCCTATGATCAAACCTAAAATTTATTTTGTTGACACATTCACTGTGTTGACATTTAATATGTCAACATTTCAACTGTATTGACATTATGACATTCAACATTATTGGGTCAACCTTTTGACTGTCAACATTGTTATTGTTGACAACATGACTACATCTATTCATATATACAAATTAATCTTATTTGGTAGCTCATAAATAAAGCTGAATTTAGTTTGTTGACTAGTAAGATGTAGTGTAACCTAGGACAAATATGGTTACCAGTATACACTACATATCTGAGCTCATTTAGAGCCCTTGTCACTGTAATTTAATTATTCTGCAGTAACAGATAATTGATTTGCATGGTTGCCCCAAATATCTGGCAGAGCCCTCTTTACAAAATGGAGGATACTATCTAATAATAAGAATTAAACATGCTTTCCTCTAAGTATTATAAAGAGAAATCTCTGACATTTCACCAAAAATGAAGTGCACAGGATGCAGTGGAGTAATTGAATATGAACAGTAGCCCGCTTGATTGTGGCTGATATACAGTAGGTGCCTTTGTCAGAGCACCTTCCTCTGGAGACTCTCTAACACTCACCACCCATTTCAAGCTCAGACCTGTTTGTCTCACAGTGTAGAAGTTTTTATGAAAACGTGCCTCCGTTTAGGCAAGTTTGACTGCAATTATACAATGTATGATCTCTTGCAGTAAAACAAATGGGTATAAGAACATCTCTCTATAAATTAAACAAATCAACTTGATAACATCTTCCATTTTACTTTCTGCCACATCTCTTGGTTCAGAAATTACATTAAATGCATCACTTACCTAGTACCAGGAGCTTGAACTTTTACTGATTTGACTGTCTCTAACTCTCCTTATCTACCACTACTATTGTCACTCTATCAGCTGTGCACAGACACCACTTCATGGTACTATATCTCACATTGTAGTATCTGACATACTCCCAAGTGGACATACTGTATTTGACTTGCACACATAACTTCTGGATGTTGCTTTAAGCAAACATCCATGCTTATCACAGAATGCTGGCAGCACCTGGACTGGCTAGCCATTTATTTCACATCTCAGCAGTACTGTAATACTGGATTCCATAGCCTGCTAGATCTGGCACTCAACATGGAACCAAAAGTAAACAGGTGTAAATTTGTTAAATTCTCCAGTCGCACGACTATTGCCTGTCACTCTTTGAAATCCACAGACTCAGGGGCAACAAACTCAAGTGCATCATTCATACACATGCACACATGGGTAGATAACAAATAACATATGGATTGTGTGGTTCCCAAGAGGGTCAGAATACTGGGCAATAGCCCTCACTGTTAACCCCAAATACATGACCTGATTACTCCCCCAACACAGCCAGTACAATCACAAAACCCTAAAGCATTTGTATTTTCTGCATTTATTTAAACAGTTACTATACAATTAATATATTAATTCGTACTGCAGGACAGTATGGTTTCTATTTTAGTAGCTATTTTAAGAATCCAGCTTCTATTATGAACATTTCCATGGACCGATCCTGTTGTATGAATAATGTATTGAGTCCTACATGGGCAACAATGCAAGTAATGAGACCAAAACCAATTTCAGAACTATGAATGAATAAAGGAAACTCAGTTTTTTGCTCACAAGCCATTACTTTCTACTGATCTCTGCACTTTATCAGAAAAAGGTTTTGAAAAAAGTAACTTATTCCCTGCATATTTCTTGTGATATGAGTAGCTTTTATACTTAATATACTGTATCTGGTATGATAGAAAAATGTATCTTTACAAGTTTTATCATAGTTACAAAACATAAATAAAAAATACAATATGTATTTCTTTTACTAATCAATTGATCCTAATAAAAGTTTTCTTTAATTAACAACTTAGTGACCCTCAGCTGTATAGCTATGACTGACTGGTCGTGCTATGCCAGAGACTTCCACAGAGAGGCCGCCCAGCACAAGAGAGGATGTGGGCAATGCTGTCTTTCCATCTTCTCTCAAGATCATGGCTGCTCCTTTTGCATCACAGCATAAGTGAAATCATGACCTTGCCCAACACCCTAATCTTCTGCATGCTGGCTGAGCAGAGCGCTGGGAGGTGGAGTTGCCCAGCCAGACTTTCAGGCCAAACTGGCCCCTCAGGTCATTTGCCAGAAGTATATCATAGAGACGAGAAAAAGGACTCCATATGTGGGGCACTCTCCTATAGAATTACCAAGCTATAAATAATACCTTTTATTGAAAGTCATTAAAAAGGAAAAGAGAAAAAATGGCCAAAATTACCTATCAGGTAGGACAATACAAACAAACAATTCTCCAATCGTAGGAGATACACTGCAATATTACTGAAGATTATGTTGTATATTTTGGTCAATACCTATGGAAAAAATGTATCATGTTTATATCTTTCAAAAACCACAAGGCAGGACTTTTAGTTGTTAAGATATACAATTTGGATGTAATCGGCAATCACAATTGTTTTTTGTATATATTGAAATATATACAACAGTCGATAATCACAGTTTTTTCTTATAAAAACATATAGCACAATCACAATAGTTTCCCTTTGTATATAAAATTTTAAATGCAATCAGCAATCACAATAGTTTCCCTTTGTATATAAAATTTTAAATGCAATCAGCAATCACAATAGTTTCCCTTTGTATATACAAAGGGAAACTATTGTGATTGCCGATTGCATTTAAAATTGTAGATCTCATTACTAAATGTCCTGTCCTGTGGGTTTTGAAAGATATCAACATAAGATACATATACTTATTCCATAGTTTCTGACTAAATACACAACACAAATTGAGATGACTGCATAGCTGGAATCTGCTTAGAGGCACTCCTGAATACCTAAATTACTATATGTATATGTTTTTATAAGAAAAAACTGTGATTATCGACTGTTGTATATATTTCAATATATACAAAAAACAATTGTGATTGCCGATTACATCCAAATTGTATATCTTAATACCTAAATGTCCTGCCTAGTGGTTTTTAAAAGATATAAACATGATATATTTTTTCCATAGGTATTGACCAAAATATAAAACATAAACTGCAGTAATATTACAGTGTATCTCCTACGATTGGAGAATTGTTTGTTTGTATTGTCCAACCTGATAGGTAATTTTGGCCATTTTTTTCTCTTTTTTTTCTTTTTTCTCTTATCCTTTTTAATGAATTTCAATGAAAGGTATTTTTTTATAACTTGGTAATTCTATAGGAGTGTGCCCCACATATGGAGTCCTTTTTCTCTTCTCTCTGATATACTCAATTTACTCCGAGGGTGCACCTTCTACCTTTATTACTTTAAAATGATCTTTTTTACCCACCAATATTCCTGTGCAATCAATCCTTCCCTACTGCCCCCTTCCACTATCTATATATACATTTGCCAGAAGAGCCAAATGGCCAGTCCAGCCAAGGATTGATCCCTCCATTGACAGAGCATTCTTTCTGTGAAATAGGCATTTCTGGTGGAAACTGGAAGGTGACTATGTGGATTCACAGAACTGATCCATCTTGCAGGAGTCATATGGAAGTATCATGGGTGTGTAATCCAAGATCCATGCTCATTTGCAGAGTGTGAACTCACATGGAATGCATGTTTATGATGGATCTATTGTACCCAGCATGGGGTGAATGCATGTTCCTAAACTAATGAAACAGCTGCATCTGTGGATTGAAAACCAGTTGGAGGGATGGAATTTTACATGCAGATATATGGATATTTGGCATGCATGGGCTGATTCTTGCATTTGCATAAGGGAGTAAGTAAGCTGTGGTGGCCATGCAGAAAAGCAGCCTTGTGACGGAGAAATATTCTATTTCCATCTGCTGTCCAATACTGGTATTGGCTTGCTTACATTAATACTGTAGACATTTAAATCTCTAAGCTCTATACTGAATTCCACATTTTGTAATTTAATGAAAATTAGTAAAGTATAAATAATATGTTTAAGAAAAAATAAATATTGACTAAGGCACTCATTCAGAGCCGTACGCTCTGAGCAGAGCGCACGCTCTGAATGAGGGCCGCCCTCCATGAAAATGGAACGTCCTCCTGGACGCTCGTATAGCTGTGGGTCACCACCCACAGGCTATACGAGCGTGCATTTTGATGGCCGCGATGGTCGTAACCATCGCGACCATCGAAACTGCAAGCCGGAGCCTGCGGTTGAGGTTTTCAACCGCAAGCTCCGGAGTGATTTTGGCTCTATCAGAGCCAAAATCACTCCCACTGACATCACTAGTGATGTCAGTGGGCCGGCTTCTGACGGGAGGCGTTCCCGTGGGAACGCCCCCGTCAGGGAGGCACGCCCCCGGCACGCCCACGAAAGGGGGCGTGCTGTCAATCAACATTGACAGCACGCCCCCTTTGATCGGACACAACGAGCGAAGGACTTTCCTTCGCTCGTCGCGTCTGGCGCATGCGCACGACGGAGCTCCCTCCGTCGTGCGCATGCTCAGTGCATAACATCGACCCACTTGCGAGCGGACAGCCACTCGCGAGTGGGTCTGAATCAGGCCCTAAGTCTGTTAAAAGCAAAAGTTGAATAACTGGAAAAAATGATTGTAGTGTTCAGAGAGCTGTTTCCTAGTTCTTGTTCAAACTCTTCACGCAGTTGGCATACTGGTTATCATTACTGTCTCGCAGCACTGAGGTGTCAGGTTCAACTACCACCAAGAGCCTATCTTTTTAAAGTTTTCTTTTCCCTGTGTTACGTGGAACTCCTCCATGTGCTTTGGTTTCCTCCCACAATTTAAATACTGTACAGTACATACTGGTAAGTTATTTGTCTTCTAACAAAAAATGAAACCTAGTGTTTATGTGTGTGTGTACATATGGTATGGAATATGGTTTGTAAGCTCCACTGGGGCAGGGACTGATGTGAATGATGAGATATTATCTGTAATGGCCAGCGGAAGATGTGTCTGCTATGTAAATAACTATTAATAAATTAATATGAGATATCTTAAATGTTATTTAAAACTATATTTTAGTATTGTGTTAATTAAATAAATTAAATCATATTAAAAGAACATCAATATAAAAATATACTTTACATTGTGTTAATACAATTAATTGCTTACATGTTAACAAACTCAGAGATATATATTATTATTTTGAGCAGATAAGACAATAATAATGTATCTAAATATTAAGATGCAATACATCCCACCCATATCTACCTGCATACCAGCATTTTTTTATCACTGGTATGCAAGTATAGTAATTTGCTGAGGCAGCTTTTCTGATATAAAGCTGTCCTGGTGATTGTAAGACATCCAGATTTATGACCCGGGAGTTCAAATGTGCATGTATGGCTATTGGCCTGCGGATGTGAAAGCAGCAGGGAATGGAGAAAGATCCTTTGGATTCCTCCCTGGGGATTTTATGGAAAAAAAGCCCCTAGGATTCTATATGATTTGGGATGTCTATAATAGCGCTCTGCTGGACCTTTGTGCATGGACGGCTGCAGCTAGGCACGCGAGTGGTCCAATCTCGCAAAGTAGACATTAAAATATGCATAAACTTTGCATATTTAAATTCATAGGCTTCTATAGGCAACGCATCTATTGATCACATTGTGTATCGGGCACAAGTTCTAGAGAGATACACTTCTTGGAGCTTGCTGCATGCAGCAACCTTGCAGCCTCTTATAATCCTATAAGGTCTGCGTGGATCCATATGTATTGAATGAGGCCTCTGAAATCTGCAGTTTTCAGAGGTTTTACCACATTTTAACACTTGATACATCCAGCCCATACTGACTAAGATGAAATAAAATTAATTATTATGTTATATTACAGTATACCTGTATGTAATTAGTGTATTAGAGAGCATAAACAACCTCTACAATCTCTACTGTACATGGGATATACTATATCTTCAACTTAACAAATTAATATGCATTACACTATATTAAAAATAACTCTAGTGGATCAGGGTTCCTGGAGTTAGGTGAGAAAAATGTCCTTTTCCCAACCAACAATATGGGGATCATGTTACAATATTATCAAAACAATAAATAATGCAACAGGCCTGTAACCATACAGAGCTCAGAAGCTCCTGTACCAAGGAATCCAGCAACAGAAGTGTATATAGTTATTTTTTTATATTTATTTTATTGTACTGACAGTCACATAAAAGAAATGTATTGCACAGTTATTTACTTAGATGAATGAATGCAAAATTTGTGTATGAGCATGTCGAGACAGTTATTATAATATCCTACACGTTCCAATAATTTACAATTCTACTCAATATCTAACAAAGTTCTCATTGCATATTAGGACTGCTTTGTCCCAGTAATAAATATCTTCTCAGGGGAACCAATCTCAATGAACAGAGGTATAATATCTATGAAAATTTGATATAACTGTTTTTTTGTTATAAAATAGTTCTTAGAAAATGCAAAAACATATATACTGTGTAATTTAGTAGTAACCTAATATATGTGAGAGCTATTAGACTTTTTTTGTAAAATACTATATTACTGTTCACTGCTCTGTACTTTTCCTTCAATAAACCTGCAAGCTTTGCTCTTTTAAAATGTCCCAAAACATACAAGAGTAATAAATCTTCCCTTCCCTCTAAAGGAGTGACAATATTATTATAATTCTTGTTCTTACAGTTGTTTGTTCAGACTCAGAAAGTAAAATGCTAAAATATTTTTACAAAGAGGAGTAATTTTAAGGATATTTTTTAAATGCAAATTTTTTAAGTTAAACTGTAGAGGATAATTCTTCTCTGCAGGTTCTTAAATTATTTTAGGTTTGAGTAAGGATAGATTTAACCACCTCACATACATTTTACAACAGTACCACCCAATAAAATACCTTTTTGCTAGGTGGCTATTTCTTTCCCCCATCATGGCATTACCGCTGTTATATGTAAAAATGCCATTTATTTTTTCATTTTTAAAATCTTGCTTTTATGTATGGAGAGGTCATGCAGGAGATAATGCAATTTGCAAATATCACCTGTTTTTCTTACATTTAAAAATGTTCACAGCATATTGCAGCTCCGATGTCACCAGTTGTACAGCAACAGTGAAGTACTGCTATGTATCAAGCTCTGAAAACATTTTTTCACAGCTTCTAATGTTTTCATAACTTCATACAGTATTTTACTGGTATTACCAATCTTTTTTCAAAGCCTGCAGTGGGAAGTAATCTTTTCTTCTTGTGTCTCCTCCCTTGTCCTGCTATCTTCACTAACCTAATTTCTCCTTCATCCACTAGGGGACATTGGAGTCTCAGTACAGTGGGGTATAGATGTGGGATAACCAGGAGCTGGCACTTTAATAAATCTGAATAGTAGCTAGCTCCTCCCCCTCTATACCCCACTAAAGGTCAGTCTTAATTATGTGCCAAGGGAGCTGGTCACATACTCTCTGCTAAAAATCAAGGATCCTCGATCAGCAAGAGGATCATACAGGCAGCTCACTTCCCCTGCCTGTCTACTTTGTTGGACCGGCCAGGGAGACCTCACTGCCACTGCTTGCAGCATGTGCTGGGGTCTTCAGCTACAGAGACCACTGTCTCTGGAGGGTACCCAGATGCTCTGTGTGCGGTGTTCATCACACTGTCCTCCATTAGCTCAGCCTGCTGCCGGCAGCATTTGGCAGCAAGAAGGTTAGTGATTCCTGGCACCCTGAGTAGCAGGGTGGCCAGAAGAAAATGACAGGCAGGCATTAGACAGCATCAAGAGCAGAGCCTAACACACAGTTCTGCTCCTGTCTCCCAGCTGCCCCAGTGCTCCCAAAAGAGGCTGGTGGCCAGTTTAGAAGACACAAGCTGCTGACAAATGCAAAAGAGAGCCCTGTCTGCCCATATTATGACTGCACAGTGAGGTTAGACTTGTGAAGAGCAGGTTAGACTGTGTTTACACAGCGATTACAGAACATTATATTGTGCTACACAGTGCTGGTATCTGCATCAGAGCTGGCTGGGCTGGGTTAATAGCATTATCTCCCTCTATGCCGTTAATCTCTTCTTTCGAAACAGTCTCTCTGTGTGTGTGTTCCCTATTTGGGCTGATCAAATTACATCAGTCATGTCTCAAATGTCTGCAGAGCTGGAAGCTTCTTACAGGGAGAGAGAGGTTGAAAGATCTCAGACGTCTGCCTTCTCAGAACCAGACTGGGCACAGTCTTTAGCCAGGTCTGTAGAAGGGCTCACAAGACTTATGTCAGCCCAGGTTCCTCCCAAGACATCATCCTCTTGTGTCCCTGCTAGGAGACTAAAACCGAACCCCTTATGTGGGATGATCCGGAAGAGGATGACATGCCTGATACAGAAGAAGGGGAGGTACATGGCCCTATAGAGGAACAGGTGCCAAAGGAAGTGGAACCACTATCTCAGGGTGTAGAGGCACTGATTGCAGCTATACACCAGGTTTTACATTTTGAGGACATGGACCTTGTGGAAGTTAGGCCATCTATCTTTAATAAGAAACAAAGACTAGCAGCCTCCTTTCCAGTGTCTGAGGAATTGGATGAGATCCTTACCTCAGCGTGAGAAACCCAGATAAAAGTTTCAGATCTTTTATCCTAGTAAACTTTTTTCCTACTATCCATTTTGTGCAGAAAGCAGGAAATTATGCGAAACACCTCCTTCAGTGGACCCTTCAGTGTCACGTCTATCTAAAAAGACGGTGCTCCCTGTTCCAGGAGCAGTTTCTTTAAAGAAGTATTCTGACAGGATGTTAGAAACTACCTAAAAGTCTATGTACACTGTTGCAGGGGTGTCCCTTCGACCCGCATTAGTCAGCTGTTGTTCCAAGGTGGTGGAAGCATGGGCTACGCGGCTTGCTGAGGGCCTTAAGACTGGTGTTCCGGCAGAGGATCTGGTTCCTCTAATGGAACATATTGCAGAGTCTGCTTCTTTTCTTGGAGAGGCTTCAAAAGATATTTGTAGTCTTTCCTCTAGATACTCTGTTTTGGCTGTCTCAGCCCGGAGAGCCATGTGGCTGAGACAATGGCAGGCAGACGCAGAATCTAAGAGAGCTGTGGAAGTGCTTCCATTCACAGGATAAACTCTGTTTGGAATGGAACTGGATAAGTGGATATCTCAAGCCACAGGTGGTAAGACCACTTAGTTTCCATCCACTGCTGCTCCTCCTCCTATAAAACCCTTTGCTGGACCGTCCTTTTGGTCCTTTTGTATCCTAGAGAGATTCAGGGGTCATGGCAGAGGAGCTCCCGCTATCTCCCATGGTTCCAGAGGCAAGAGTAGAGCCACTGCATCCTCCTCCCTGCAGGATAAGTCTTCAGTTAAGGCTCTGGCATGATGCGCTCCCTTCTCTCCTGTGGGACCCCAGGGTGGGAGCTTGCCTTTGCAATTTCAAAGAAGTTTGGATCAAGTCTTGCCAGGATGCATGGGTCCAGAACATCATTATTCCGGGGTTGAAGTTGGATTTTCAGATCCAACCTTCTCCTCGTTTTTTCACAACCGGTTTGCCAGGATCAGTGGACAAATGGGTTGTAATACAGGAAGCAATAGAAAAGCTACTGTTTTCTTGAGTAATAGTGCATGTCCCTATCCATCAGCAAAGTCAAGGCTTTTATTCCAGCTTGTTTGTTGTTCCCAAGCCGGATGGCTCAGTGAGACCCATTCTAAACTTGAAACATCTCAATCCTTATTTGCAGACCTTCAAGTTCAGAATGGAGTCCCTGCAATCTGTCATTGCAGGACTCGAGAGGGACGAGTTTCTCGTATCCTTGGACATAAAGGATGCCTATCTCCACAGTCCCATTTGGCCTCCTCATCAGGCATTCCTTTGGTTTGCAGTGCAGGTCTCTCATTTTCAATTTCAGGCCTTACCTTTCGGTCTTTCATCAGCACCAACAGTGTGCCCAAAGGTCATGGCAGTATTGATGGCCCTTCTTCAGATTCAAGGGGTTACTATTGTCCCATACTTGGACGACCTGCTACTCAAGGCTCCATCAGTCACTCAATTACTGCAGGACATCCGGCTAACACAGAGTCTTCTGTAACAACACAGATTGATCATGAATTACCAAAATCTCATCTACAGCCTACTCAGTGTCTGTCTTTCTTAGGGATGATTTTGGATACGGTGGAGCAGAAGGCGTTCCTTCTGCAGGAAAAGGTCACCTCCATCCAACACATGGTGCGATTGATACTGCGTCATTGCAGAGTGTCAGTACACCTGTGTATTCGCCTTCTGGAGAAGATGGTTGTGACCTTCAAGTCCATCCAATATGGGAGGTTCCATGCCCATTCATTCCAACTGGACCTACTCTCTCAGTGGTCAGGGTCCCACCCTTTTCTTCACCAGTGAGTTCAACTGTCACCCATGATTCGAACATCTCTCCTTTGGTGGCTGAATTCCTCTCACCTATTGGCAGGCAAGTGGTTTGCAATGTGGGAATGGATTCTCCTCACAGCACATGCCAGTCTGAAAGGATGGGGGTAGTAACATGGGGAAGACACTTTCAGGGCTGCTGGACTTGACTGGAGGCAGTACTGCCCATAAACATTCTGGAGCTAATGGTCGTGTTCTTTGCTCTTCAGGTAGCACATCCTCTGTTGAAGGGTCATGCCATCAGAGTGCAGTCTGACAATGCCATGGCTGTGGTGTACATCAACAGACAAGGTGGCATCAAGATTTGGTTTGCCATGAGGGATGTAAGCTGCATTCTTCTCTGGGAGGAGGAATTTGCTGTAGCGATATCAGCAATTTTCATCCCAGGGGTAAAAAATTGGGAGGCCGACTACCTCAGTCGACAAGACATTCATCTGGGAGAATGAATGCTCAATCTACAGGTCATTCAACAACTCATTCAGCATTGGGGTCTCCCTCAGGTAGATCTCATGGCATCGAGGTTGAACCATCAACTGCCACTTTACTGCTTACGGACAAGAGAGTCAAAGGTGATGACAGTGGATGCTCTAACAACTCCTTGGCAGTTTCAGTTTGTTTACCTGTTTCCACCACTCCCACTTCATCCTCATCTGCTTTAAAGAATTAAACGAGAAAGGTTAAAAGTTCTGTTGGTGGCTCCAGACTGGTCCAGATGGGTGTGGTATTCCAACCTACATCTTCTACTGATAGATGACCCGTGGCCACTTCCTCTGCAAGAAGATCTATTGCAACTGGGTCCATTTATCTATCAGGACTTAAAGCAGCTTCGTATGATGGACTATCTTAAGAATAAAGGGTATCCCCTTACAGGGTGATTCCTACTATGTTAAGGGCTAGGAAGGAAGTTACCTCAAATCACTATCATTGTATATGGAAGGCATGTGTCTCTTGGTGTGAAGACAAGGGTGCACCACTGTCAGAATTCAACTTAGCCAGGCCGCTTCTTTTTCTACAGGCTGGTTTATCAGAAGGTCTTTGTCTGGGATCTTTGAAAGTTCAAATATCAGCTCTGTCAATTTTCTTTCAGAAGAAACTAGCATTATTGCTGGAAATCAATACTTTTCTACAAGGGGTTGTCAGTTTACAACCTCCGTTTGTACCTCCAATGGCCCCATGGGATTTGGATTTGGTCCTCTCTTTTCTCCAGTCTTCCCTATTTGAACCTTTACAGACTGTGGAATTAAAATATTTTTCTTGGAAAGTGGTTCTCCTTTTGGCGATCGCCTCTGCTAGGCATGTGTTGGAGCTAGGGGCACTTTCTTGTCATCTGCCTTATCTCATTTTTCATGACGATAGGGCTGAGCTACATATGCAGTTATCTTTTTTGCCTAAGGTAGTGTCTGTTTTTCACATCAACCAACCGATTGTGGTTCCGGTGTTTAAAGATGATTCTTCAGCTTCCAGATCCACAGACATTGTCCAGGCTCTTGATTTGTGTTCATAGAAATGTAAAGTTTAAACATCATGGACATGGCATGTCTAAGTTACTGGTTGTTCCAGGTATTTAAGGCAGTCAGAGATATTATTTAATTCTTCTGAGCAAATATCCCTTGGATGACTTTACTGAAGATTCCAATGAATGAATGAATGAATGAATATCCACTTTAATATCTTCCAAACAGCACCACCAGAAACTTAGATGCAGATAAAAAACACCCCTGAAGAAGTCAATTTTTTGACAAGAAGTATTGGGTATTTAAATTGGAAGTGACCCTCTACAAAAAACATGTATATCACTACTAGAAGAGGCTCCTAACCGAAAGGGTGTATGTAGCTGAAGATATAATATAATTCATAAAGAGAGGTCAGACCATTGTTGTGTAATGTAAGGATGAAATTTAACATTGTCAATACACATTTTAACATTGTCAGTTAGTAAAATAATGGACAAATTTTAAAAACGAAAGGTTGATTGCTTTTTATTGGGTGATTTATTTGCGCGAGGGTTTCATTTCAGAAGATGAAGATCTTGTAGCCACATTGACCTTTAACCATCATCAAAATGAAAAAAGATTTAAATCGTTATTGTGTTGGATACTCTATATGTGGTGTGCACCCTTGGACTATTTATAAAAACTAAGCACTCCCTGGGAACTTAAATAATATTTGCAAGCCAGCACTCCTGTGTCTGTAGACACTTCAACTGCAACCGGTGCCATCCTGATTACCTTTTCCAGCCGGAAAGGATAAAACATAAAATGTGATAGGTGGCACTCACATCGGCTTTGTAAGAACAACACAGACCTGTAGTTAGTTTTATTAACATTTCAGAACTATATTATGAAGTCCTTTCATCAGGATACAACACATGAAACATGCCTTTCTTTATATAGTTACACCCCAGTGATCAGATGTCGGCAGTACGCAACTGCTCTGACATCAACATACAATAAAGTGTTAACCACCGCCACATTTTGAAACATGTATGCTCAATACATTGATTGCCCCTAGCATAAATGATAGTTGAAAATATTGTAATTCTACCATAATCACTGAATTTGACAAAACCATTATTATTTAACCCTCTACAATTATAAAGTAATATGTATTAAGTATAAACAAAGAACCACATTATGGAATACAGAATATAGGAATGCATAAGAAATACAAAAAGTATTGTAGCCCCAGTTGTCCGTTAGGTCAAATCTAGTTGATGAATCCAATAGGTTTCTAAATGTAGGAGTTTGCATAATCTATCCCCTCCTCAAATTGATTTTGGTACCTGGTCTATGATACAGTACAATAATGATGATAAGTTATGTTTTGTTTCAAGAAGTGTGTAGCTACCATCTGGTCGCTATATCCCTTTTCAAGTGCTGATCTTTGCACAGCCATTCATTTTCCCAAAATGCGTTCAGTTTTTCCTAAGTAAACTTTGCTACATGGAAAATAAATAAGATAATGAAGCTTTACCACTTTGCGGATAGTGAAAAGTATCACCTGCAATCATGTATTGACATGTTAAACAAATAGTACATTTGAACAACCTGTTTTTTTACTTCCTAGAAATACACTTGAACTTGGGGCCTGATTCAGAGCCGGACGCTATTTGCGCTCGCTCGATCAGAAAAAGGGGCCGGATATTTAAATAGAGCGCTATCTCTTTGCGGTCTGTTGACGCCTCTATGTCTGAACGAGCGAACGAAACATGCGCTCGGTTTTTAAAAAAAAATGCCCCCTGGCCGCTCGCATCCTACGTCATCTCCACTATTTATTAGATTAATCGAGTACATTGAAAGGCGTATGAACTGCTCGCAGTGCTTGTGGTAGCATTTTCCTACCGCAATCATGCGAGCAGTTCAGGCTAAAAGACAACCAAGTGACGTGGTCGATGACGCTGCTTTGTTAATTATGCACACCCTTAAAACGCCCGTTTTGTCCGTTTGGCACGCATGCGTTCGGATCTCCACTCCCCGTTTTCAAGCACCTGCCCCTGTTACCACCCACAAACGCATCATCCTGCCACTCAAATTAGCAGGCATTAGCTATTTTGCGAGCACACAATTTCTGACCGTAATGACTGGTTCGCACATGCATATTACAACCCATACGCATGCGCAGTTGTGCGAACATCGCTCGGAGCGAACGAGTAGCCGCTTACGAGCGGCTCTGAATCAGGCCCTTGGTTTGTTTAAATTTGTTACATCTGACTAATATATCCCTAAGGTTTCTACCTCTTCTGTGACATTGCATCATGGTGTGGTCCTTGAACACCACCAAATAATTGTCACTTGTCACTATGGGTCAATAGTTATTTAACTGTCGTTAAATAGACCAACATTAATCCCACAAGTATGAGGAATACACATAGGTATCATATCATATGATACATAGGTATCATAAACAACAGTTATTTGATACAAAATCTCTATGAAGGACCCGGAATTCACAAATACAGCAACACGCCAAACAGAATTCCCTTTAGGAAGCATTGATCTCCAGCATGAGAATCATAGAACGTGGAGGGTGAGGCAAAACAAGAGGCAGGGGAAAGTCAGAAAACCACCGTGTCAGTAAGCAGCCTGATATTGAATCTGTCAGACCAGACTTTAACTACACTGGAGGAAAAGGTATTAAATTACGGTTTAACTTTTGTTTCCTCCATTAACTTTAAAGCATTTGAATGGCAAATAGAAAATTTCAAATTGAATAGAACTTTAAGGTTGAAAAATCATTTCACAAATACACTATCTAATATTACCACTATTTATATCCCATCTAAGTTAAAAGCTTTTCCAGGTTTGACCCCCCTATTTGAATGAATCATTAAAGACTTTTCATGGGTGTTAAAAAATTCTGTTATGGAAAATATACAGCAAGATCCCCCCAGGTACAGCAACATATCTTTCATAGAGAGACAGGCATTAAGAACCTGATGAGCTATGAATATATCACTATACGTTCTTCTGATAAAGAAGGTTCGATAGTGATACAAATATGGGGGACTATTTTCATTTATATGAAATATATAATCAATTAAGTGATACCAACACTTACCTCAAATTACAGGGTGACCCGATGCTATCTTATGAATAGGAACTTGACAGTTTTGCCTATGTACTCAGTTTTGCCTATGTTCAGTTTTGTGGATGCAACAAAAGATAAACCATAATTTAATACCTTTTCCTCCAGTGTAGTTAAAGTCCGGTCCGACAGATTGAATATCAGGCTGCTTACAGGCCTGGAGGTTTTCTGGCATTTGCCCTGCCTTTTGTTTTGCCTTGCCCTCCATGTTGTATGATTCTCATGCTGAAGGTTAATGCCCCTGTTGTGACCCCTAAAGAGAATTCTGTTTGGCGTGTTGCTGTATTTGTGAATTCCAGGTCACTCATAGACATTTTAGATTCCGCTGATGATTCTATGTTTGTATCAAATAACCATATGTAAACTTTGCTACATGGACAAGAAATAAGATAAATAATGTATTTGCTGGTGCATGTTACATAATGTTTAATTTTATAAGCTTTACCACTTTGCAGATGGTGAAAAGTATGACCTGTAATCATGTTAAACAATTAGTACATTTGAAACAATCTGTTTTTTTATTTCCTAGAAATACACTTGAAGTTGGTTTGTTTACATTTGTTACATCTGATTTGACTAACATATCACTAAGGTTTCTACCTCTTCTGTGACATTGTGTCATGGTATGATCCTTGAACAAATCATTGTCACTTGTCACTATGGGCCATTAGTTATTTAACTGTAATTTTATTACTTTATTTGATTTATGAAAATGAGAAACATGAGTAAACCATTGTATTATTTTTTGTACTTGTTTCTTGGTTTATTAGCAGGCAATTGAGCTCTTGGGATTTTCAGAGCTTTATCTCTCACTTTAAATAATTCATTAATTTGATAACCTCTGTCCACAATTTTCTGTATGAGTGCCTTATGTTGTGACATCCTTTCTTCACTATCTGATGATATCCAGCAGATCCTAATAAATTGAGAATAGGGCAAACTATGTTTTAAACCTTCAGGATTGTGATTTTATTGTGTAATAAATTGTTGCGGCCTGTGGGTTTAGAAAAAAAATATTAATTTTAAATCTTTTTTAACAATCATTACATCCAAGTAATCTATTTGGGATTCACTAATGTTATATGTGAATTTGATTGGGTAACTAATTTTATTATAATTCTCCAATAAATGAATGAGATCTTCTGAGGGACCCGTCAACAGCACAAGCAAATCATCTACAGTAAATATCCGACTGGCAATAAAATTTTATTTGCAATGTTGATATCTGAAAAGAATACATCCTGTTCTACTGAGTAAATATAGATATTTGTGTATGAGGGTGCCACGGAAAAGCCCATGGCACACCCTGCTAATTGCTTATAAAAATTACCATCAAAGTAAAAATTATTTCTAATTAACACCAATTCTAGAAGTTGCATGAAAAGATATCTGGGCCCTGAAACATTTTGTTATTGGCGATAAACATTTTTACTGCTGACAACCCTATAATATGCATAATACAAGTATATACATTTTTAACATCAATTGTACACAATTTAGTCTCTGCAGGTAACAAAGGTAGACTATCCAATATATTAATTAATGCAGAAGGGTCATAAATAAGTTTTTTCTTCTTGAACGCAAGGTTGTAGAATGGTATCCAAGTAGACAGAAATTGGTTGCTATAGAGAACCCCTGGTATATATTAGTGGTCGTTAAGGACGTATGCCCTTTTGGGACAGAATACAATAAAGGGACAATAGGAGGGTCTTGAGTAAGTGCTTTCAATAAATCATCAGATATCAAATTGTCAAATTTAGCTTGATACAAAATACTGTCAAGTTCCATTTTAGAATAGCATCGGGTCCTCCTGTAATTTGAGGAAGTGTTGGTATCACTTAATTTCATATAAAATAAAAATAGTCCCCCATATTTTGTATCACTATTGAACCTCCTTTATCAGAAGAACATCTAGTGATATCTTCACAGCTCATCAGGTTCTTAATGCCTGTCTCTCTGTGAAAGATATGTTGCTGTACCTGGGGGGATCTTGCTGTATATTTTCCATAGCAGAATTTTTTAACACCCGTGAAAAGTCTTTAATGATTCATTCAAATAGGGGGGTCAAACCTGGAACCAGGTTGTAAAGCTTTTAACTTAGCTGGGATATAAATAATGGTAATATTAGGTAGTGTATTTGAGAAATGGACTTTCAACTATAAAGTTCTCTTCAATTTGAAATTTTCTACTTGCCATTCAAATGCATTAAAGTTAACGGACGGAACAAAAGATAAACCGTAATTTAATACCTTTCCCTCCAGTGTAGTTAAAGTCCAGTCTGACAGATTGAATTTTAGGCTGCTTACTGGAATGGTGGTTTTCTGGCATTTCCCCTGCCTCTTGTTTTGCCTCACCCTCCACGGAGGTCAATGCCATTGTTGCTACCCCTAAAGGGAATTCTGTTTGGCTTGTTGCTGTATTTGTGAATTCTGTGTCACTCAGAGATTGTGGATTCTGCTGATGATTCTGCGTTTGTATCAAATAGCCATTGTTTACGACACCTATGTGTATTCCTCATATTTGTGGGATTAATGATGGTCTATTTAACTATTGGCCCATAGTGACAAGTGACAATGATTTGGTGGATCATACCATAATGCAATGTCACAGAAGAGGTAGAAATCTTAGGGATATATTAGTCAAACCAGATGTAACAAATGTAAACAAACCAACTTCAAGTGTATTTCTAGGAAGTAAAAAAACAAGTTGTTCAAATGTACTAATTATTTAACATGTCAATACATGATTGCAGGTGATACTTTTCATCATCAACAAAGTGGTAAAGCTTATAAAATTTAACTTTATGTAACATGCACCATCAAATACATTATCTTATGTCTTTTCCATGTGGCAAAGTTTACTTAGGAAAAACTGAATGCACTTTGAGACAATGAATGGCTGTGCACAGAAGTGCTATTAGATCAGCACTTGAAAAGAGATATAGCGACCAGCCGGCAGCTACACAATTTTTGAATCACAAACATACCTCATCTTCATTACCATACCGTATCATAGACCAAGTACCAAAATCAATCCGAGGAGTGGATAGATCATGCAAACTTTTACAATTAGAAGCCTATTGGATTCATCAACTAGATTAGTTATCACCTAAAGGTTAAAGGAACAACTGGGGCTACAATAATTTTTGTAATTTTTATGCATTCTTATACTCTGTATTCCATAATGTGGTTCTTTGTTTATACTTAATATGTATTACTTTATGATTGTATTGGGTTACATAATAATGGTTTTGTCAAATTCAGTGATTATGGTAGAATTACAATTTTTTCAACTATCATTTATGCTAGGGGCAATCAATGTATTGAGCACACATGTTTTAAAATGTGGTGGTGGTTAACACTTAATTATATGTTTTCATCAGAGCAGTTGCATCTGCAACGTAATGCCAATGGCTGATCATTGGGGTGTAGCTATATAAAGAAAAGCATGTGACATGTTTCGTATCCTGATGGATGAACTTCATAATATAGCTCTGAAACATTGATAAAACTAACCACGGGTCCGTGTTGTTCTTACATAGCTGACGTGAGTGCCGCCTATCACATATATATACTGTGTATATATATATATATATATATATAAATATTTTTATATATATATATATATATATATATATATATATATATATTAGGGGTGTGCACCGGCCACTTTTCGTGTTTTGTGTTTTGGATCTAGATCTTTCTTCATGTTTTGGATCTGGATTGGTTTTGTCAAAACCACCCTTCCGTGTTTTGGGTTCTGGGTTTTGTGTTTTGGATCTCGATCTTTCTTCATGTTTTGGATCTGGATTGGTTTTGCCAAAACCACCCTTCTGTGTTTTGGGTTCTCGGTTTTGTGTTTTGGATCTGTATTTTTAAAAAAACAAACACAAAAACAGCTAAAAATCACAGAATGTGTGGGCTTTTCTGCTCCTGTGCTATTATTAAACTCAATAACCTTAATTTTCACTAATTTCCAGTCTATTCTGAACACCTCACCATAGTGTTTTTATGTCCAAAAGGTTGCACCGAGGTAGCTGGATGACTATGCTAAGAGATACGAGTGGGCATCACAAACACGTGGCCCATCTAGGAGTGACACTGCAGTGGCAGATAGGATGGCAGTTTGAAAAACTAGGCCCCAAACAGTACATAATGCAAAGAAAAAAAAGAGGTGCAAGATGGAATTGTCCTTGGGCCCTCCCAATTACCCTTATGTTATATAAACAGGACATGCACACTTTAACAAACCAATCATTTCAGCGCCAGGGTCTGCCACACGACTGTGGCTGAAATGATTGGTTCATTTGAGCCCCCACAAAACAAGCTGGCAATTAATCTGTCCCTGCACAAACTGGCTCTACGGAGGCAAGATGTCGTCCTCATCCTCCTCATCCGCCGATTCCTCACCCTCTTAAGTGTTGAGTACATCCTCATCCTCACAGAGTATTAATTCATCCCTGCTGGAATCCACCACCACAGGTCCCTCTGTACGTTCTGGAGGCTTGTCTCCCTGGAAGAGTTGATAATTCATTTTTATGAACATCATCTTCTCCACATTTTGTGGAAGCAACCTCCTACGCCTTTCGCTGACAAGATTGTAAACTGCACTAAACACTCTTTCAGAGTACACACTGGAGGGGGGAAACTCAGGTAAAATAGAGCCAGTTTGTACAGAGGCCTCCAAATTGCTTCTTTTTCCTGCCAGTACAGGTACGGACTGTCTGACATGCCTACTTGGATGCTGTCACTGATGTAATCCTCCACCATTCTGTCAATGGTTACAGTATGATATGCAGTGACAGTAGACATGTCAGAAATTGTTACCAGGTCCTTCAGTCCAGACCAGATGTCCAAACTTGGTCCTGCCTGCCCTGTATCACCGCCAGCAGGTTGCATAGGATACCTAAGTTTTTTCCTGGCAGCCCCAGTTGCTGGAGAAAATGAAGAAGGAGCTGTTGACGTGTCATGTTCCGCTTCAGCTGACAGTGTTTTCACCAGTAGGTCTTTGCACCTCTGCAGGCTTGTGTCGGCCGGAAAGAGAGACACCACATAGGCTTTAAACCTAGGATCGAGCATGGTGGCCAAAATGTAGTGGTCTGATTTCAACAGATTGACCACCCTGGAATCCTGGCAAAGTGAATAAAGGGCTTTGTCCACAAGTCCCACATGCCATGTGGAATCGCTCCATCTTAGCTTCTTTTCACTTTCTCCAGCTGCTTCTGCAAAAGCCTGATGAGGGGAATGACCTGACTCAAGCTGGCAGTGTCTGAACTGACTTCACGTGTGGCAAGTTCGAAGGGCTGGAGAACCTTGCACAACACAGAAATCATTCTCCACTGCACTTGAATCAGGTGCATACCCCCTCCTTTGCCTATGTAATAGGTCATAGGTGGATGTATAGGCTTGAATGGCCTTTTGCTGCTCCTCCATCCTCTGAAGCATATAGAGGGTTGAGTTCCACTGCGTCACAACCTCTTATTTCAGGTGATGGCAGGGCAGGTTCAAGAGTGTTTGCTGGCACTCCAGTCTTCAGCACGCAGTCACTGAATGGCGAAAGTGGCCAGAAATTTTTCGGCCCACCCACAGCGTCTCCTGCACACCCCTGTTGCTTTTCAGAAAATTCTGCACCACCAAGTTTATTGTGTGAGCAAAACATGAGATGTGCTGGAATTTGCCCAGATGTAATGCCCACACAATATTGGTGGTGTTGTCAGATATCACAAATCCCCAGGAGAGTCTAAGTTGGGTAAACCACTGGGCGATGATCTCCCTCAGTTTCTCTAAGAGGTTGTCGGTGGTGAGCCTCTTACTGAAACTGGTGATACACAGCGTAGCCTGCCTTGGAACGAGCTGGCATTTCTGAGATGCTGCTACTGGTGAAACTGCTGCTGTTGTTGCTGCGTAAGGTGATATATCTACCCAGTGGGCTGTCACAGTCATATAGTCCTTAGTCTGCCCTGTTCCACTTGTCCACCTGTCCGTGGTTAAGTGGACATTGGGTACAACCGCATTTTTCAGGATACTGAGGACACTTTTTCTGACATTTCTGTCTTGGTATCGCCTGCCTAGTGAAGTGGAATCTAGACGGGATTTGGAACCTGGGACACACTACCTCCATCAATTGCCTAAATCACACTGCACTAATGGCGGATACCGGACACATGTCTAACACCAACATAGCAGTCAAGGCCTCAGATATACGTTTTGCCCACGGATGACTGCTGTCATACTTCATCCTCCTCGCTAAGGACTGTTGGAAGGTCAATTGTTTAGTAATTGTAGTGGTGCTCCTATTTCCTCTCTGGGATGATGAACGACTCCCAGCAGCAACAGCAGCAGTGGCAGCAGTAGACGTAGCAATGCAGGATCCTCCAGAGGAATCCCGGATAGGAGAGTCAGTCATGCCAGTGACATGGCCTGCAGGACTACTTCCGATCCTGACTAAGGAGGAAATTGACGAGGAGGGAGTTGACAGTGTGGTTTGCAGGTGCTTCGATACAACAGGACAACGGGATTTAGATGTCCCTGGACTGCTTATGGTCTTAGCCAAAGTTTCTGAACTTGACAGTAACTTTTTATGAATGCGCTGCAGGTACTGTATAAGGGAGGATGTTCCTAGGTGGTTAATGTCCCTACCCCTACTTATTCCACCTTTACATATGGTACATATGGCAAGGCAGTTGTTGTCCGGATTTGGATAGAAATATTGCCAGACCAAAGAGGTGGAATGTTTGGTCTTCTGCCCAGACACGGACAACATCTGTCTCCCCCAGAGCCTGATTTAAACAAACCACATCACCATCAAAATCCTCCTCGCCAACTTCCTCCTCAGCGCCAGCTACACCGGTATCCTCATCCTGTTGTACTTCAACAGTGACATCTTCACTTTGCATATCAGCAAGTGGACTGTGGGTGCTCCTTTCAGCACTTGCAGGGGGCATGCAAATCGTGGAAATAGCCACCCCTTCCCGTCCAGTGCTGGAATGGTGAGGCAACTGCAACCGCCACCACACTTGGGCTCTCCTTGGGGATTTGTGATATCTTCTTAGAATGCACAGTTCTTTGCTGTGCTTTTGCAAGCTTAACTCATTTGATTTTTTTAGAGGGAGGAGGGCTTCCATCGTCAAGTGAAGCTGAACCACTAGTCATGAACATAGAGAAAGACCTTAGCCGTTCCTTGCCACTCCGTGTCGTAAATGGCATATTGGCAAGTTTACGTTTCTCCTCAGATGATTTAAATGTTTTTTTTAAGGTCAATTTCCTGAATTTTGTCATTTGGGATTGTATGTGCCCTCTACTATGACATTGGGCTTCGGCCTTGGCAGACGACTTTAATGGCATGTTATCGTCTATGTCATGACTAGTGCCAGCAGCTTCAGCACTAGGATGAAGTGGTTCTTGATCTTTCCCTATTTTATTTTTATTGGAGAAAGTTTGGTCCTCCATTTATGTTATATTGATATATACGAGCGGCTAAGGCGCACACAAACACAGAAAATAATTTTTTATTATTGTTGGAGACTAGTGCACTTTGTGGGTTACTCCACCCTTTAAGAAATGAGCCAGCCGGCTCTTTACTTATGGGACACAGGCGCATGCTTGGCGCTGCCCCTTTTTTGATGCACATCCAGCTACAGTGCACACAATTCAAAAAGACAGGAAAAGAAGATAATATAATATTTTGTGGAGCAAAGTTTGAGGGTTACACCACCCTTTAACAGACAGACACATGCTTTGCGCTGCTGCTTTGAGGATGAACTTACAGTACAGACAATTCACAAACACAGAAGAAAATGTTTTATTTTTGTTGGAGTGCACTTTGGGGGTTACACCACCCTTTAATAGACAGATGCATGCTTGTTGCTGCTGCTTTGAGGATGCATGTTTGGCTACAGCCCACACAATTCACAAAGACAGAAAAAAAAGAGATTTTTTTCTTTTTTGTGGAGCGCACTTTGAGGGTTACACCACCCTTTAACAGACAGATGCACACTTGGTGCTGCTGCTTTGAGGATGCACGTACAGTGCAGACAATTCACAAACACAGAAGAAAATGTTTAATTTTTGTTGGAGTGCACTTTGGGGGTTACACCACCCTTTAACAGACAGATGCACGCTTGTTGCTGCTGCTTTGAGGATTCAGGTGCGGCTATAGCCCACACAATTCACAAAACCAGAAAAAAATAGAATTTTTATTCTTCGTGGAGCGCACTTTGTGGGTTACACCACCCTTTAACAAACAGATGCACACTTGTCGCTGCTGCTTTGAGGATGCAGGTGTGGATACTGCGCATACATTTCACACACAAACACAGAAAAAAAGAAGATTATTTTATTTTGGTTGGAGTGCACTTTGGGGGTTACAACACCTTTAAACAAACAGATGCACGCTTGTTGCTGCTGCTTTGAGGATGCTGGTGCAGCTACAGCCCACACAATTCACAAAGACAGAAAAAATGGAGAATTTTTTATTTTTGTGGAGTGCACTTTGAGGATTACACCACCCTTTAACAGACAAGCCAGCCGGCCCTTTACTTATGACACAGGTGCACGCTTGGCGCTGCTCCTTTGTTGATGCACATGCAGCCACAGTGCACACAATTCACAAACACAGAAAATATTTTTTATTTTGTTTGCAGTGCACTTTGGGGGTTACAGCAGCCTTTAACGGTCAGGCCAGCTGGCCCTTTACTTAT
Source organism: Taudactylus pleione (assembly GCA_031769625.1). Taxonomy (NCBI): domain Eukaryota; kingdom Metazoa; phylum Chordata; class Amphibia; order Anura; family Myobatrachidae; genus Taudactylus; species Taudactylus pleione. The sequence goes on from JAUIMM010001030.1 coordinate 5,133,863, forward strand.
GATACAGGCGCACGCTTGGCGCTACTTTGTTGATGCACGTGCGGCTACTGCGCACACAATTCACAAACACAGAATTTTTTTTTTTTTTTTTGCAATTGGGTGGAGCACCCCTGATGGACAGAGCACCCCCTGGACAACACTACAGCACCCCTTTAGGACTGGGACACTGCACAGGACTTTGGAGTGGACACAGCCCCTATGGACAACTGACTGCACAACACAGTCCAGCCAGCTCCTATGGACTTTGGAGGAGTGGACACAGCCCCTATGGACAACAGCAGCACAGCACAACACAGCCAGCCCCTATGGACTTTGGAGGAGTGGACACAGCCCCTATGGACAACAGCAGCACAGCGCAACACAGGCAGCCCCTATGGACTTTGGAGGAGTGGACACAGCCCCTATGGACAACAGCAGCAAAGCACAACACAGCCAGCCCCTATGGACTTTGGAGGAGTGGACACAGCCCCTATGGACAACAGCAACACAGCACAATACAGCCAGCCCCTATGGACTTTGGAGGAGTGGACACACCCCCTATGGACAACAGCAGCACAGCACAACTCTACACTGCACTACACTACACTGCACTACACTACACTACACAGCCCAGCCAGCCCTAACTCCCACCCTCCCTCTTCACTATCCACAGCCAAGTGAGAAAATGGCGGCGATGCGGGTACCTTATATAGAATCCAAAACCCCCGAGACACGGAAGGCGGGATGATGATGTTTTGCCTCGATTTCAGATCCGAGTCAGGCGGGAAAAGTTGAGCCTGACTTGGATTGGCCTCGGATCGGGGGGGCTTGGGGAGGTTCGGATTTCAGAAATTCGAACCCGCTCACCCCTAATATATATATATATATATATATATATATATATATAAACAAAAGTTCTGACTAGCTCACTGACTCATCAATCCCCAGCCCAGACCCATGGACCTGGAAATATTAAATTTGGGGAGTATATTTCTCCCATGATGTAAGCACCCACCAAGCAGGGATTTTTCAAAATTTGACTCCTTAAGAAGGTGAAAAGTGGAAAAAAATTTCCTCTTGGCCGAGGTGATTGGTTGACAAACCAACATGTTCAAAGTACTGAGGGACTATAAGACATTGTCTGATTTGAGTGGCAGCTTCAGAGATGAGGCTGCAGTGCAGTCCAATATTCAAGTAGGGGATCCACACCAACTGCAGTGATGTTTGCATTTGGGGTGACAGTTGCTGAAGCTCCCTTATTTGAATAATGGACTCTGGAGTCACCACTGTTAAGGACTAAATACTAGTTTTTTTTTCCATTTGGACTTGCTTTGTATTTGGATTTTTTATTTTCTTAAACATGACAATTGAGTTTTTGAATGTTAAAGAGGAGATGGTGCCTCACACCATAGTCCCTATCACAGGAGATGGAGCTTGCCTAATCTGGTTCCTCTCCTATCTCATGTATGAAACTCAGCTAATGGCTATGGAGGTGCCAGCACTTGGTGGACAACTGGGAGGAGTTTTCCATCATGTCCCATGACAGCGAGGGACAACTACAAAAGCTCAGCTGAATACCTCCATGTTGTGTCCCAACCCTTTACCCATGGTGGTTTATGCAAACTGGTAGTGGCTGGGTAACTGTTCTAGTGTTTATGTGCTGAACATCACCCAATGAGGAGGCTATATTTCTGTATATAATATCTATATGTTCTCTTTTTTTCTTTTGTAACTGTAAAACAATTCTTGTCCCAGCAGCAGAGAGTGGGTGTTCCTGAGGATCACCAATTATAGCTGCAGTAATATCTGGGAGAGGGGATGCTGTGTGGGTTAACACTCCACTGCCCAATCACTGCTGGACACAGTAATTGGAACATACAGGGGGCAGAAATGCTGTTGCTATGCTTCTAGTGCAGACTCAGCTACACTAAAGCTGGCAGGAGGAGGTGCTGCCTGATCACTGCTGGCCACATTGATTGGGACACAGTGGGAAAGAAGCCACGGCCACCATGCACAACAGCTGTTCCAATCAAAGTGCAGTCTCAGCTGCTCTGCAACTGCGGGTTGGAAGTGCCTTCAGGCTTCCAATAACTGTGGCCATCAGTGTATGGGACACACTGGGGGCGACATGTGGGTACAAAAGGACTGGAAGGTCCCACTGAGATTGGCGGCTGCAAGTTTTTTTTACTGGTTTCATCAGATACAACCATGTCAGGCAGAGAACAGCCTGGCATGGTTGCATCTGAAGAAGCAACTCCAGGGAAGTGGTTAAAGCTATTGTGCTAGTGTGCTATTGGCAGATAGTTCTTCCAAGCCAGTGCAGTCATTGAGGGCTTACTGGTGGGTTGCAGATTTTTACTTAGGGAAACTGCTGACTTTCAGCCTCAGGGTTAAATCCACCTTTGGATATAAATTACAAATATGACTGGTACAGCGCTACAGTACATAGGGTAGTGGAACAATTTAAAAATGTAAAATAATAAAAAAAGGGGTGAGTACATAAAGCAAATGAAAAATATAACAATTTGACTATAAAGTGTAGCTGGTGCTTTGTGACTACTGATAGTTAGAATGAAAGACACCCTAAAAGAGGGAGAGACAGAGAATGAAAGAGAATACAGGACTGAGAAGCTTATTGAATAAGTGATGCAAAGAGATTGAACCAAGAAACATTTTGTTGTCCATAGAATCAATAAAAATCTAAATCCATGAATAAAGTAGATATGAGCAGGCAGTAAGCCTGGATTCTGACAAAACCAAACCCTGGCTATCTTAGCAGAATTGAATTGATGCTCGGATATGCGCATCAAAGTTAGAACCAAGAACAAGGTAAAACATAATATTCCCCTAATTGTCAGAACTTGCCGGTTCAGGATCTTATAAATATAAATGCTGCTGCCCTGTAAGTATGCATATTTTAACAGGAGCCATAGCAATAGCAACTTTCTATGTGAGGAGGTATGCCTACTGCTGGCAGAGAGTAACACTATTAAATCTGGAAAAGGGAGCACTATTGGCCATTTCACCTGTCATTTAGGGGTAAATTTACTAAGAATTGAGTCTAATCAACTCGATTAGCATCGCTGAAACTCAGGTGATTTGAGGCTCCTGAAATTCACAAATTTACTAAGAAGTGTGTTTAGTTGAGTGAGATGGCCAATGGTGAAGCAGATAGAGATATGTCCCCTGAGTGGCAAGTTTTGAAGGAGATTACTCACCTGAGATTACAGTGTTTCCTCTCTGCCTAGCTTTCCCGAGCAGTGAGATATGTGAAAGCTGCTTGTGTGTTGTATTTGTGAAAAATGGGTTAAATGTATAAAAAAATTACATAGGGTCCCCCCCAAGAACATAACCAGCCCTGGACTGCTCAGCCAGTCCAGGTTCCGCAAATTATGGGTACAAAAACGAGTAGGGTTCCCCCATAATTTAGAAGCCAGCACCTGGCTGCAGGGCCAGTGCTGGGTTTAAATATAGGGGGAAAATGCATGGGGGTCCACCTATATTTAAAACCTGCACCAGACCCACATCGACTGGGGTGTAATGCTACAGCCAGAAGACCCTGTTACCGGTTCTCCATGGCCAAAGCATTGACACCCCAAGCTGGTCAGCCCAAATGTGTTATCTCAGGGGAGGTGGAGACCCCCCCAAGAAGGGGTTTCTCCTCTCCAAAACACCAGGCTTGGTCTACAAACCTACCTACCTCACACATACTTTCCTGCTGCCAGCTGGTCTGTCCCCTTGTCCCCGTAGAATCAATTTGGAGTACCTAAGATCCTTTACTCACCACCATCCTCATGCTGGTCTCTGTAGCATCCAGGGGTCTTGGCAAAATAAAATCAGGAACCCGATCCATATACTTACTTAAGCGGTGTATGTGTGTGACCACATACACCACTACCCAGCTCCTAACTGATCAGTGTGAACTGTCAGGAGCCAGCAGCCAATCAGCAGCCACTAACTTTAGAGCGGCCGCTGATTGGCTCTAGCTCTTGACTCACTGACCAGCCCATGTGGGAACTGTCAGGAGCCAGAGCCAATTAGTGGCCACTCTACAGTTAGCAGAATAAATAATTTTAGTAAATTGCAACAAATAATTGTAGCAAATTGCATTTATTATTCAGAATCTTTTAATTATTTAACACTCTCTATAGAAATGAATGGGGTCATGCTGATTGGTCATAGTGTGGGAACTGTCGCAAACTGACCAATTAGTGTGGCCCCATTAATTTATATGAAGAGTATCCCTAAGTGATTTCTCATTTGTGACGATCTCCGGGAAGTAGCGCTGGTTTACTGTTTTGCCAAGAATCAGGATGCTACTGTATATGGACTGAGGAGGATGTGATTTCTTCTATTTCTAAATAATAAATGGTTAAACAAGGGGTGTCGAAAAGTTTTGAGTTTATAAAATTAAAATTTTCAGTGTCTGCGTTCCATTTTTCTTTTGATAGTGGTCTTTTGATGTTTGAGCATGCTGGCATTTGTTGTTTGCCATCATGCACTGGCAGGTTTGCTGGACTCTGCAGTCCACCTGTAAAGAACAATATTAGTAACACTATTTATTACTATTATATCCACACCAAAAGCCCCCCTGATTGTGGAGAGCCCACGTCAGGTCTGGTTGTACTTATGGAGGGGAGTCCCCATATTTGGTGGGACCCACTTCCCTAGGGATTCCATACATGGGGACACTGGTCTGGAGCTTGTTTAAGATTATGGCAGTAGGAGTCCACAATGCATGTCTGCCTGCTATAGTGTCATCAGTCCCTGCTGGTTCAGTCCTGAGTTTATGTCCCAATTATTTTTTTTCTGATTGCAAACATGTAAAATGTTATACTTGATAGATGTTTTAATTAGACTGGCTACATAATAAGAACCATTTGCAAACTGTAAAAAATAGGTAAGTTTTAGGAAGGTTCAAATATTTTGGCTTGAGGAGAGAAAGAAAATCTAGCTTTTTGTTTAGTTGCTAATACTTTGACTACAAGAAAATTCACCATACATGGCAAGTGCAAGGTGTTGGATGTAGCTACAATAACTTGATAGTTATAGTACTATAGGTGTATCCTACTCTATATAATGGAACTAGTCAGTGACATGCGGTGAGATCAATAGCTGGGGAGGCACACGTATAAAAGCACAGTTTTTATATCAAAACTCTTGAGCATTACAGTAAGTATGAAAGAGGAGGGAGTATGACAGGAGAGACTTTACCTCCCCTGCTTACCCTGAATGTATGTCCCTGGAACTAGTTCTGGGATCAGTTCCTGTACTTAACTTTCTAAAGGACATTTGTACATGGAATTCTTGTGCTATTCCATTAATTATGCAACATTATTGGTTACACATAAAGACTTCTTAGTTACTCTATTTGAAGTAAACATTTTAAGAAAACCAGTTAATTTCATTGTAAAATAAAATTACAGTGCTGTATTTATATTTACATGTTCTACACCACATTGATTCCATATGCTAAAATATTTACACTTACTTAAATCATTTATCATTAGACACAAACATGGCAAATCAAGAAAAAAAGCAAAATATATACTGACATTTTAAATAGCTGTGCAGTAGAAATAAATTACAAGGCAAAGGATAATTTGTTAGCAATTTTCATTACAGTTCAAGTGGATGTTGTTTCTGTGCAGTGCTAGTATAACATTAATTATGTCACGTAGTACTCAACTAGATTGATGAATTATGCTTTCCACAAAGCTGAGTTATAATTGTCTAAGTCCTATTATCAGTTGAAAGCAAGGCAATGTAAAGCAGCAACTGGAATATGTTTTTAAAAAATAAGGTTCATGTGTCAATTTAGCATTATTTTCTAAAATGTCAAATGTTTACTAAATGTGTTTTTCACATCTGTCTAATGTGAGAGACCACAAGTATTATTGCTGATATATTTCTTACTTTTAAATGTTGTTATATACAGTAGGTTTTTGTTGAATCCCATTCAAAATTTTAATTAGTTTGAATCAATTTGCTTGTTAAAATTAAGCAGGGAGCCCTAAATAAAATAAAGCAATGCCAGTTCTGGGGTGTGTAGTAAGCTATCTATTTATATCTTTTTTTATTAACATTTATTATAGCATCAGTATATTCCATAACACTTTATAATTGGGAACAAGCACAGTAATAAAAGAATAGACTGGGTATTAACTGATAGACTATGAAGTAACAGTGCCTAGCTCAAAAGCTTACAGTCCATAGGACAATAGGAGATTGATCCATGATGTTCAGTGCCACATACTGTAATAGCAAAATACAGTCAAGTAGCAAATGATAAGAGTTTTTTGTGGGCTAGTTACAGTGATGTTTTTTGAAGATCAGAATTAATTGAGCATTTTTTGTGAAATGTGAAAAAGGATGGTAACAATGTATAATAGAGGGATGATGATCAAGTGAAGTAACCTAGGGAATTTAAGAGGGTGGTTTAGGAATGTAATGAGGTTACTTAAATAAATGAGTTTTCAGAGAACACTTAGAGATTTTGAGGCTAGAGAAAAGTTGTGTTGTGAGAGGTGCAGTGTGTGTAGCCTAGAAATATATTCTGTATCTGGTAATGGGAGCAGGTAATAAATGTTGGTTGGTGATAGTTGAGTTGTAAGATATTTTGACTACAAATGGAGCAGCCATTGTGTCTGCATTGGATTGAGCACAGTGGTCAGGGGCAGAACTCTGGGAGACAATGGAGGCACCTGCTGCTGGGCTCCAGCACTGAAGGGGCACCTCCTCCATTGTCCACAATATATACACCCCACTTAGGGCTGTAACTATGTACCCGGAGTGTACTGTCACGTCTGTCCAATACATTGCACCTCTTCCCGGCACCTGAGAAGCCACCATACACTAGTGTAGAGCTTTGGTCAGACCATCAGCTGCCGCCTCTGTCTACCTATAGCCTGTCCCTGCTCATTGGTGTTGCTGCTCCTCAGCAGCTTCTTTTGTCAATGTGACATGTCCGGCGCCATCCTCACTCACAACTCTCTTTCTCACTCCTCCATGGCATGCCTATATTCTGTGTGCAACTGAGGGTGTATCTGCTTGCAAAATGCTACATTATAGTGTCAGTGACTGTGACAAGGGGCACCAAATTATAACTTGCCTCCGGGCACCTGGGATGAACTTACACCAGTGACAGTGATATACCATATGTCTGTCTGTTACAAAGGGACCCTGTCCCAGAATTGGGGCATACATCTACACTATCATGATTGGACACCTACTTTCACTACCTGTTCATCAGACATATCTGAAAAAGTGAATTAGCTGTGATCATGGCAGAATTATGTAGCAGTTACCGGGTTGTAAAGCTTTTATATAACACTTTATATAACACTTGAGGTAATGCTTTGCTCATGAAACCCAGATGTATGTTCGTAAAATGCATCTCCAGCTGGAGTACAATATGTGCCTTTGAAAGATTAAAGAACGAGAGATCTATATTGTGTTTTACTGTGCAGGTTTAGGCTATTACTTTTCACAGAAACAATACTAATTCTCATGGTGTTGTTTTGAAGGGTTGCTATAGAGTGTGTTTGGAGGAAATAGAATAGTTAGTAAGGGAACACAACTCAGCAAAGATAAAAGAGAAATGATGATTTTATCTGCCCTGCAAGATACAAGTGCCAGTTCCCCCTAGAAGTAAAAGATATTATCAGCACATGGGCATTCAATCAGTGGAGTGACCAAAGATTGAAATCCATGTTGAAAGCAGATAGCAGGAAGTGACTCACATAAGCAGTATTTCTACTTGCAAATTAGTACAGAAAAAATCTGAACTAAATTTTCCATGACTTAAATCTTATTCTGATCACAATAAAAAATTTCTCTGTATTTAGGAGAAAAAAACATCATGGGAAAAATTTCCTTCAAATGGGAGAAAAAAATGTCAAGTGGAATCAGTGCAGATGGGTGGTGAAGACAAGTGCTATACTACCTATTACTAACTGCATAGTAGTGACAGGGTCATTTAACTCACTGGCTGCTCTTTGCTTTAGACAGGGAGTAAGAAAAATCTACAATTACTTTGTAGAGATAGAGGGGAGTTAAATTACTTGCATATGAAAGAAAGGGTGGGAAATGGATTATATGGTTATTGAAAGGGAGTGTATTAAACTAATTGCATACGCAGAGTTAGAATATGCATCAAACCCTACCGGCTCCATCACTTAGCAATAGCTGCTGGCTTATTGCTCTTGCCATGACCATTTTTTTTTCCTAAAGAGCCAGTTGAAAGCAGAGATGAGCGTGTTTGGTTTCCTAGAAACTGAACCAACCTGAAATGACAGATTTTGAGTGATTCTGAGCTGTGGCTCAATTTTCCCACCAGGTTCGGATTCTAAAATGAGGCAAAACAAAATCTTCCTGGCATTGGTTCTCATGTGTATAGGATTTAATATACAGGGTGCCCCTCCAGCAGTGATTTGGGTGCCATTTGACAGCAGACGTCGGATGGAGATGCCAGTATTAAAAGGAATTAATACAAAAGAGTATTTTCTTTATGTCAGAGCTTCTTGATACATACACAGCAAACAAAGTGGAATTAGCTCAAGCTGAGAAATACAATTCCAGTGCAGTCTCAGTCTCTATTACACTAACCTTGCCCTGTATATTATACTTGACACAGAGAAAAAATATATATAACTCATTGTCCTGCTTAATAAACAATTTCTGCTTCTACTATTATAGCACTCTGTCTATAGTCAGAGGGCACCCCCACATCAGGGATACTGGGTATGGGTCCCTGACAAATGGTGTCAGCGGTGGGCTTTGTAAACTATAACATTTTCTAACAATCTTGGAAAAATAAATCATTGGCATTCTGTATCAAGCAACTACACAATATCACAACTTTCCTGCAAATATACTCTAATATCTGTAACCCTTTGTTATCCTCAAAATTGTATTTTAGGGCTTTGTTTAAGTGTCACTAGATGCCCGTGTGCCACCATTACTATAGTCACAACAGTGTGTTAAAAATATAAAAATTTATATAACAAATAAATGTTTTAAAAAGTGTGTTCTTCAGGTTCACACATCATGTTGTAAAATAATAATGATCAGTAGGTTCCAGTGGGCTTATGAGCGCAGGGAGTCCCAGCAGTGTGTAAACAAATAAAAATAAAATAAATAAATGTGTGTTCAGGTCCAGGTAGTGGCACTGTGTTACAATAATGTTCAGTAGGTGCCATGCCACCACTTTAATAATATAAACTCTGTGTGAGTCGCAGTGCAAAGTTGTTGTCATTTGTTAAAAACTGATTTTTTTTAAGTTGTGTGTATTTAGGGTCAGGCAGTGGTAATAATATAAGTGCAGTGTGAAGTTGTTATTTGTTAAAATGTGTATTCAAGGCCAGGCAGAGGCACTGTGTTACAATAATGCTCAGTGAATGTCATGCCACTGCGTTAATATCAGTGCTGTGAGTCATTATTGATAGAAGAACAGGAGCAGCAACCAAGTGCTAGCACTGTAGCTGCTGCCATTCATGATGATACTAGTCATTCAACATCTATTCAAGCTGGTGCTCACAGTCATAGATGATTTAAGACTGGGCACCTAAAATCAAAACAATATTTCACAATATTAAAGAAAAAACATCACCTCTAATAATAAAAGGAAAGTCTTCTGCCAAAAAATATTAAATTGTCAACAAGCCATACGCCACATGCAGTGGCAAGAAAGGCTCAGGCCTTGTTGTTTATTAGTGAGGGTTGGTTCTGCAACTGCTGTCAGTCAGTCATCTTCTTCTGTAAACTCACATGATGATGCAACACCTTCTCACTCAGTGAGAGTCTAGAAGAGGTGTCAAACTTAAAACAGGCAAATCAGTGCAGAAAAAACACTCAGGGATACATTTTCTTAGAATCATGTCTAGTCTCAGATTGCCCAAGTTTAAACATGCACAGTATCACTGAAACATGGGAGACTTGACAGCTGAATCACTCAAATTTACTAAGAAACAAGTTTTGCTGAATCGAGTTTTTCGATGGCTACATGATCATGCTTTATCCCCATGTCACCTCTATTCCTCATAGCCAAACACTCCCGAACATGTAGCCTGCACATATCAGTGAGATACGAGAAGTCTCCATGTGTGTATTGCATGTACAGTAGCTACCAAAGTGTAAAAATGAAAAAGTAAAAACTGTGTGGGGTCCCCTCTTAAAAGGATAACCAGCCGGCTATAATAGCAGTCGGTGATTGCCTGGCTGCCTTCCAAGTACAGGAAACCTCAAAGGTCCTGTCACTTGTGGAGAAGAGCTGTATGTGTAAACACATACAACTCTTCATTATCCATATGGCTTAGGACAATGCGTTTTATCTATTGTCACTGACTGGGGACTCTACTGGAGAAGAGGACCGACCTGTACCAAAGGATATTGTGATATCTTGGGGTAATTAGCTCAGTAGAGGGTGGATTGGTGCAGTGTTTAGGTGCTTATTGAGGGTCTACACACAGCTTTCAATTAAATAAATGAAGCTTTACTTTCCAGCATGGAAAGCCAGGAAACAAACTGAAAATAATAAACAACCTAGCCCCTATTTAGGGCATCAAACTCACTTCTTGAGCCCTCTCTATAAGGGTGCAGCTAATCTGCCAATAAAGCAATAAAGTCTCAGCCTGCTTCTCTACAGGTCTATCATTGGCTCCAGCCTTGCTTAGCTGCCACAGCTATGCAAATGCAGTCAGTCTCTGTGCCTTCCCTGTATCCTCCAGGTATACTGTAGGCCCTGGCTTACTCAGCCTGCAGCTTCACTGTTTTATTGTCACACAGTCTGAGAGTTCAGGGTCCCCCCCTGCCTCCTGCAGGTACAGACCCATGCCTCCTGGCCCCCAATGGCTTGCTCAGCTTCTCTGGGCTCTCTGGCTGCCACAGTCCCACATAGAGTGTCTCCAACAGCAGCCTGAGTGGTCTGCCTCCTCATCAGACTCTCTCCACATGGCAGCCCTTAGGCATCTTCCCAGAATCCTTTTCTTCTCTGTGTTGGTGGATCTCCCCTGCCCCACACAGAATATGCTGCTCACCAGTGCCATCCCTGGTGATACTGCCACAGTATATATAGAAAATGGAATAGCACTACTGAGGAAAGAATAATTTGATACCACAATTTATGTATCAAAATAAATAAGAAAAAATTGCATTTATTATATTGCTTAAAAAACCATGTATACGTGTTATATTAAAATAATATATCAGCTCTCAAAACTGGAAGAGCCAATATACTTGCAGTCTTAAGAGCTGATGTATTATTTTCTTTAACATGTATACATGATTTTTTAAGCAATATAATAAAATAATTTTTTTCTTATTTATTGTGATATATAAATTGTGGTATCAGATTATTCTTTCCTCAGTAGCGCTGTTCCATTTTATATATATATATATATATATATATATATTTATATATATATATTATTGTTGTTGGGAATTAACTATCTCCACTTTTATACAGCTGCTTTAGAAATTGCAATCCTATGTAGCGCCTGTTTTAGGAAATTTTGTTATTTTCTGTACCTTTGTGCCAAAGGGTATGTTGGTTTATTTTTACTATATAGTGAAATTCTACTGGAGAAGATGACAGATCAGCACCGGGGACAAAGTATGGAGTGTGAGTGAGCGAATGAGTGTGTCCATGTTAACCAGGACCTGCTCACAGAGCCTAGGGCTGGTTTTGCTTTTGTGGGAGGAACCTGCGTAATGTTTTTTCACTTTAACTCTTTTTTTATTAATGATAGGCAGAAACATGCACATATGAAACTGATATGTTCATTATTCTTCTAAACATGCTGCTCAGGAGGGGTCTAGTTACAACTTCTAGTTTAGCCTGAGTTTGCTTAATTTACATTTGTGTTTGCAATCATGATATTGGTAAATTTCCATGTTGTATTCCTGTCTATGGGAGTTTGGCCAATGGTGAACTTATTTCTTTTTGTATTTTACCCATATTTTGCAGAGAGTTTTTCACACCCGTGATTGCCTTTAGTAAATCTGCAAGTTTTAAAAAATGGCAAAACACACCTGTGATTGCAATCTCAGCCAAACTTGATTCTTAGTAAATTTCCTCCTAAGGCTGAAAACAAACTGTGTTCAGAACTGTCACCCTCTGGTGATACTTATGATGTCCACAAGTGCTATGTGTGCATCTGACATTTCTGATATTGTACTCATAGAGAAGCCTCTTTCCACCATTTCTGAACCCTCTGCAAATATGGGGATGAGCAGTACAAGAAAAAATGGTGACATAATTGAAATTTAGGATGCTAGTGTTGAAGTGCTACAGGAGGATGAGGGGGATATTTGCATACTATCTGATGCTAATCAGGTTGTTGATGATTAGGATATTGTTTGTGTATGTCAGCCACCAGTGCTTGTGATAAAAAGGAAGTCATTGTCATGCCTGGGCATAAGATTAGAAAAGTCACCTCTTGGGTGTTGAATTATTTTTACTCAAATCCTGACATTTGCAAAGCCATCTGTACCATTTGTGAGGCCAAAGTTAGTAGAGGTAAAGATGTTAAACATCTAGACACCTCCTCCCAGTTACATCATTTGTAGCAAGTTCATGCAACCTGATTGTTATAATTGTATAAATTATTAAAATTTTGGTAAACAGTCCAGTATCAGCTTCCAGTAGATTGAACTAGCACATGCAATATAAAACACCAACATCCTCATCATCAACCTCCTCATTAATTTTCTGAGATAGACCTTCCAAAAAAATGTTTTGTGGGGGCCCAAACAAACCAAGGACTTCAGCCACAAAAGTGGCAGTTTCTTACTCTGAAGTGATTGGTTTGTTAAATTGTGCATATATCCAACATAAGGGTGGGTGAAAGGGTCCAAGGACAATTCCATTTTGCACCACTTCTCTTTTCATAATGGGCTGTATTTTGTGGGGGCATTAGGAACTGTCTTTTTTGCATAGACAAACATTTTTATTGGTTATTGCTCTAATATATTACTACACATTTTTTAAAAGATAATAATACAATATTAATAGCCAAGGATTCCCGACAAGGATTACAGAATAAATTAAAAACAAATAGGTAGCTGACCTGATGGCCATACTACCCTCCTCCTCCCTTAAATATTTTCTTTGGCAATCAAGCAATTAAATTAACTAACAAATCAATCCTTCCTTCACCTGCCTTCCACTACATACATACTCCAACTCCATTTTCCTGTACTTGCCTCAGGCCTCTGATCTAGCTCTTGATTAAGGAAAACATTCTTGGTTTCTATGGGGTCATATAGTTTATTAAACTGCCATCCTGTATGCCACTGCTGTGTGGCAATGTTTCATAGATGTGCTATAGTCTTTTAAACTGCCGTGTGCTTTTGCTGCTGCCAGCTTTAGTTTAGTCAGTCAGCCTTTGGACAATATTGGAGAACACTATTGTGCACTGTGAGGTTATCAAAATTAATTACAAATTATTGGAAATTAATGTTATTGTGGTAAGCATTCTAGATACAAAAGGTCAGGCCCCAAAAAAGAGAGATCCAGAGTGGTTTTGCTAAGCCAAAACCAGAACATGAAGATGAATCTAGATCAAAACCAAAACACAGGGGGTCTGCATACATCTCTAATTAAAAAAAATAACAATTACACTTCTGCTAGTCACTTCACTGGTTATGTTGAGTGTTTCTCTAAGGTATTTCCCTTATGGGTACCATAGGATTTATTAGTGTCTTTCTTATACAAATCTGTGCTGATGATAGCTCAAGCTGATCTGGTGTGCATAACATGTGGTTTTGATTGTGATTCTTTGTTATAGCTTGAACTTGGCTTCTGCTTTCTATTAACCTGGCCATGGCTTATTTACTGGATTCCACCTTTGCTCAATACTAGCCCTGATCCTTTGGCTGAGTGTTTGTCTTGCCTGCTGCTATCCCTCACCTCAGTTTGGGTGCTAATCTTGCTGACTGCCAGACCCTGACTTTGTATTGTTACTGTACTGGGATATTACCAGCTTCATGCAATGTATTTGGCCTGTTTATTGGACCTGTGCTATGTCCATCTACCCATTCTCAGTCCAACATTATCCAGCTCATACATCTAAACCACATGTATTCTATGTATTAATTCAATATTTCTACTGTCTATATTGTTTAATTCATCCAAACTTCATTTTGCAATACCCTTATTTACTAAGCTACTACTATTTGGAGCTGGAAGATCTGGGAGCATCCAAATATCAGAAAGTATGTCCATTTCTATGGAAAATTAAGACCTCATGTATCAGATTTTAGGAACTTATTACCTTTTTAGGGTTATTATGTTAACTTCAGGAGGGTGGGTTTGATGTTAAGTGGGAATTTAATTACAGTACAATGGAAAGGTTTGGTTGGAATTAAATTGGAAGTCAGAGAGAAATTAACTAAAGCCCTGAGAGTGAGTAAATGAATTACAATGAAAGGGAACATAGGCAATTTTGTAGGATGGTGTACATTTTTTAGATGACTACCAAAAGACATTGATAATTGATACTTATATCAACCAATTTTGACACTGAAATGGATAATGGAGAGAGAGATCAAAATTAGACTTGATCTCTAGTTACACCAACTGCAGTCTGGTCACACTACTCCATAGGCTGACCATGCCCCGTCCATCAGTGTGACCACTATTTGCATTATAATTTGTCTACATGTTAAACACAGAATAAAAAGGTAAGAGTTGGTCTTAATATATATATATATATATATATATATATATATATATATATATGAGGGCTGATTGAAAGTAATGAAACTGATTTTTCTATTCAGAATCAGATGACTCCACAGGATCTGAACATTTTTCTTTTTCAAAGTAGCATCCTTCACATTCAATACTGTTTTTGCAGCATTTCAACAACTATTCAAAGATGTGCAGTAGACTGTTTTGTGACATCACTTTTAGTATTGCAGCTGTGGCATTTTTCACTTCTTCATCTGTTGAGAACTTCTTTATGCACATTTGTTTTTTCAAGGTTGGGAATTCCCAGAAATCACATGGAGCTAAGGCCCTCATTCAGAGCCGTACGCTCTGAGCAGAGCGCACGCTCTGAATGAGGGCTGCCCTCCATAAAAATGGAGCGTCCTCCTGGACGCTCATATAGCTGTGGGTCACCACCCACAGCCTATACGAGCGTGCAGTTTGATGGCCGCGATGGTCATGACCATCGCGACCATCGAAACTGCGAGCCGGAGCCTGAGGTTGAAGTTTTCAACCGCAAGCTCCGGAGTGATTTTGGCTCTATCAGAGCCAAAATCACTCCCACTGACATCACTAGTGATGTCAGTGGGCCGGCTTCTGACGGGAGGTGTTCCCGTGGGAACGCCCCCATCAGGGAGGCAAGCCCCTGGCACTCCCACCAAAGGGGGCGTGCTGTCAATCAACATCGACAGCACGCCCCCTTTGATCAGACACAACGAGCGAAGGACTTTCCTTCGCTCGTTGCGTCTGGCTCATGCGCACGACGGAGCTCCCTCCGTCGTGCACATGCTCAGTGCAGAACATCGACCCACTTGCGAGTGGACAGCCGCTTGCGAGTGGGTCTGTATCAGGGCCTAAGTCCGGGCTATATAGAAGGTGTTCCAGTGCTGTCCCATTAATTTCAGTCTGTGCTGCCAATGCCACAGCAGCAACATGTTTCTTTTGCAAATGTGATCTTTTCTTCCTCATGGCTCCACGCAAATGGGTTTTCAGGACTTTTGCATAGTAGTCACCATTAATTGTCTATCCACGGGGTACCCAGTGCTGTATGATCAAACTGTGTGCATCAAAGAACAGCAGAAGCATGACTTTACATGCCGAAGGAATCACACAAAAATTTTTGGGCAGAGGTGAATTTGTGTGCTTCCATACAAAGGACTGTTGTTTGGATTCCGGAACATAATGACAAATCCACAATTCATTACACATCACAATTTGTGTCAGGGAATCTGGTATCATCTCTGAATTTCAAACAGTGTTCTTGCACAATTCAACTCATTGCCGCATCTGATCTTCTGTGAGATTTCTGGGTAGCCACCTGGCACAAATGCAATGCATTTTCAGTTTCTTTGTCACGGTATGCTGAACCCATTTGAATGAGATGCCAAGTGAAGTTGAAAGTTCATGTAAAGCTAACCTTCTGTCATTTTGCAACATCTCAGCAACTGTGGCAATGTTGACATCTGTATCTGCGGTGGATGATCTCCCTTTTTGAAGTGCTTCCACCATCGAAATACTGCACCATGTCTAATTTTTTCTCCACCATATGCTTCCCGTAACATTCATTAGTTTAATTTCTATTTTTTCCAAGGTTAACACAAAATTCAATCACATACAGATCTGCGCAGCTATTTTGTTGCTCATGGCGTGGCGTGAGTTGTGCCATGGAGTTGTGGCATGGCGTGCAGGCCTTTGAGTCGCGCCATGGACTTGTGGCATACTGTGGTATTCTTCAATGAAGGATATGCTACGGCATGTAATACAGTGCTTAACCGCTGGGTGGCAAGTGCTCCACTGTTGTAATTGCATGTAATACAATGCTTAACTGCTGGGTGGTGAGTGCTCCACTGTTGTAATTTGCACTGAATGCCTTGTACTGAATGCCATACTGTTAAACTTACAGTAAATAGGATGGATATCACATTCACAGCATTTGCATGTTCGCACAACCAATATTTTTAATGTCACATAATGTACATACAGTACAGTACTGTACCATACAGTAAGATCTTATAACAGGATGCAAATCACTGCACATACAGTATTGTACATACAGTGCAGTAACTGAACAGTAGAGAAGTTGCCCGAGTTGTTATCATGGTATAACCGATACTGTAGATTAATGAGATGCATGCACAGCTTTCACTGAGATGGGATGAATTACAGTATGACAATTTTTTTTTTAATTAAAAACAGCAGCAGGAGGAGTGCACAAGGATGAGGCTGCTCTGTGTGGTTCACTGTAGCTGTCATGTGGGCTAGTGGTTAGGTGATCACTGTGGTAGAATTATGGTCCCGGGTTCGATCGCTGGAAAATAATATACTGTACCGTATACTGTATATTTTTTTTATTTGCACTGTCTGCTCTGGACACTATAGTGATACTACTTTAGTAGTGTTGTACTGTAATACTGTAGTGTTGTTGTTTAAAAGGCTGCTTAAAAGTAAGACATTACAAATTGATTGTGTGTTTAAATAGTGCAAAACTTTCGTCAATGTCTGCCCTGTGGTGGCTGTCTGCTTCAAAGGGTTGCAATGGGATTTCATGCACATTCCCAGTGGAGGGGTTACAATGGGATCTGTAGCGCCAAGAGAGGGCTCTGTATTTCAAACTGTGTGCCTAAACCGCAAAACGCAAACATGCGACAACGTAGATGCGGTCTCAGCCTTACACACTATAGTGACATATCTTGGACTGTGTCTGAGAGTGGTTTCTACCTGTGAGAGAGCTCTCTGTGTTCAAAGCTGACTGTGCGTTTGAAGCGCAAAATAGCATTTCATCGCAAACTTATGATAATTGTGATGCTGTTCCAACCTTGCACACTAAGTATAGTAGTAGTGGGATCAGTATGAGAGAGAGCTCTCTGTACTACATGGTTGGCGCTATGGTGGCTGTCAGCCATCTGCAATGGATTAGAAATGGAAAGGGGGTACAATGGGATCTGTGGCGCCAAGCCATACGCCATGTAGCGCTATGCCATGGCGTATGGAAGATCATCACTGAGCATGCGTAGTTGGCTGTATTACTGCAGTCGGTATGCTGTTGAATTTCCATCTCTGGTGGGCACATGCCAAGTAGGAGGGTTGCGATGGAATTTCTGGTGCATGCCCAGTGGGCCAAGAGTCATAAACAGTGCATCAGGTCCCTTCCCCCAAAGCAAGCAAGAGCCTCTCATTACCATAATAAAGGATGCTTTGTTAATCCATTTAGTGTAAGCAGTCAGCTCTGCCCTAGTGTCCTGAAAAATGCTATGAAGAGTGACCATTGCCAAGGACACAATCCCCCGTCTGCTAGGACATCTAGTGAGCCGCTATGAATGTGCCTGTACTATATATTAAAAACTGACAGAGCCATTGAATTTTGCACCACACAATAGTGATTTCATAACTGCAGAAACTGGTAGTGAATGGACTGTATAGAATGAGAGACAGGGCTCTGTATCACAAACTGCACCTAAAGCGCAGAACGCAAACATGCAACAACGCAGATGCGGTCTCAGCCTTACACACTATAGCGACATCTCTTGGACTGTATCTGAGAGTGGTTTCTGTCTGTGAGAGAGCTCTCTGTGTTCAGAGTGGACCGAGAGTCATACACAGTGCATCAGGTCCCTTCCCCCAAAGCAAGCAAGAGTCTCTCATTACCATAATAAAGGATGCTTTGGTAATCCATTTACTGTAAGCAGTCAGCTCTACCCTTGTGTCCTGAAAATGGCTACGAAAAGTGACCATCCCCCATCTGCTAGGACAACTACTATAGTGTGCCGCTATAAATGTTACACAATTGTGATTTCATGACTTCAGAAACTTTTAAATCCCATGATGCCCACACTACTTTGCCACTATGGTTATGACTACATTACAGTGCACCACAGACGCCTGCCGTAATGAGTGAATTAGTGTCGTCGTGTGTCGTGCGCCGTGCGTTATGCGCTGTGCGATGTACGACATGCGTCACTGGCTATTGAAAATGGCTGCTAGTAGGGCGAGAAGATTTTCGTCCAGCGAGGTCTTTGTCTTGGTGAAGTGGCGGGACATAGCCTTTACCACAAACCAAGATAAAGAGCTTGCCTATCGAAGTGCAAGCAGGGAAATATACATGAGGTCACTCCAGCGCAGGTGGTCGGACCTGCTGAGGAGGGACATGCCTCGCCTAGAACAAATCAGGAGGCGTATATGGCGCAGTAAGTACAGTATTGCTGTATAATCACATGAATTACTGTATACTGTACAATAACAAATACAGTACAATGCACGACTCTGACATACTCTACATTACTGTACACTGCACTGTAGGGTGCTGGATAGTACAGTATCTGATGATGACTGACAGTTGTTACCACATACTGACATGACTGGCAGATATTTGATTGACAGGCTGATAAAATCTACAGTACTGTACTGTACATGGACTAAAGTGTGACAGACTATTGGTCGACATGGCTTGTTTGTATAATAAACCTACAGTAACAAAAAGCAAGTTGATTGATCCACCATTCTAATGCCTATCGACCAAATCTATGTTAACCTACAGTTCTGTACACTCTATTTATCTGTGCTGGGCCTGCCCCCTTTAAGTCTGACATTATTACAGTACATCACGGACAGATTCAGGGGTCTCCAATCAGCTCCCAACTGTCATCTCACAGGCTGTGTTTGAAAAATGAAATTTTGGAGCTGATTGGCTGGTATCTTATCACTTCTCACTCTGTGCCCCATTTACAAACGAAGGGAAATACCAACAGGAATTTTTATATATTATCTCTGTGATACAAACGAAAATTCCACTGGTATTTAGTAATACCGAATTGCTGGCAGCCTAACGCTGCCAGCGACGGGCTCAAGTGTCATGCGCATGTGCATGAGAGGGAGACCCGGCAGTGCCTCGAATGCTTCGTTGAAGCTGGAAAGGCACTGCCGGTCTCCATTGCCGGCAATGGGGCCCACATCGCTCTCGCCATCTTTTGTGCCATCTTGTACAGCTCGTGGGGTGGCGACAGTGCCACCCACAGTGCCTCTGTGTGACGTTGCACCACTTGGTCATACAGTACTTTATGTACTGTATATTGTTTTATATACAGTACAGTATCATACTGTTTTATGTTGGGCACAATGCCAGCTTCACAGACTACAGTAGTTTTTGTACTACAGTATACTGTATTGGTTTGTATTTTAATCAATAGCTAATTCCCTAAGGCAATCTACAGTACTGTACCGTAATTCCTCTCCAATTTGGAATACAGGTCTGAACTCTTGTTTTCAAATGCTCCTTAATGACGACATGTATTTTTCCCCACAGGGTGATAATCCCCCCCTGCCCCGGCAGTGCCACCACCACCGCCGCCGCCATCACCACCACCGCCACCACCACCACCACCTGCAGCCGGGCCCAGATGGCTGAATTGTAGGAGTAAGTACAGTACACACTACTGTACACTGTGCTCTCTCTCTCTCTCATTTCTGTTTTTGTTTTTGGTGTAATGGAGACTCTGGTCAAGATTTGTACAGTTTATTTGTTTCAAAATGGTTTTGAGGGAAACTGACAGTACAGTGTTCCTTTTCGACAGTCCTACCTCCACCACCACCACCACCACCTTCTGCAGCCTCCTCCTCAAATGACAGTGGTAATGATTAAAACATTTACAGTATGGACACAATAGTGTCATGCTACTGCCTTTTTTATTTTTTGCATAATATTTTTTTTCTTATACTGTACACACAGACAGACTCGTCATTGATGAGGAGGCTGCAGGTATAAGCCCCATGCCGCGTAAGTACAGTACACCACATTGTTTTCTACAGCACTGTATATCTCTCCTTTTCTTCCCTTGTCAGTCTCTCTCGACCTACGGTATCTCTTTCTCTCTCTCTTTATCTCTCTCTCTTTCTCAGTGTCTCTTTTTTTCTGTACTTGTGTAATAGTAACATTATTTTTTTTCAACAGTATCACCAACCGAAGGGTATATCCCTGGGCCCAGTGGCCTCATCTGGCCGGGTAAGTACACTACACCACATTTTTTTCTACAGTACTGTGTCTCTCTCTCTTTCTCTCTCTCTCTCTTTATCTCTCTCTCTCTCTTTCTCTCTCCCTCTGTTTTTCTCTCTCTTTCTCTCTCTCTTTTTCTCTCTTTATCTCTCTCTATTTATCTCTCTCTCCCTCTGTTTCTCTCTCTCTCTCTTTCTCTCTCTCTCTCCCTCTTTCTTTCTCTTTACCCTTCTCTCTCTTTAATTTTCATCTCTCTCTCTTTTTCGCTCTCTTTCCCTGTTTCTTTCTCTCTCTCTCTCTCTCTCTCTCTCTCTCTCTCTCTCTCTCCCTGTCTCCCTTTGTTTCTCTCTCTCTTTTTCTATTTCTCCCTTTCTTTCTCTCTCCCTCTCTCCCTCTGTTTTTCTCTTTCTCTCTCAAAACATCTACAACGTCTTCTCCTTACACAATAATTGTTTCTGTCCTTGTGTATTTTAGTTGAAGACATTGAAGTGTCTCAGCCCTCTCCAGGCCAAGAGGAGGACCCAGACTCCCCTCCCCAGCCAAGAAAGTACTGCATACAGTTTTATACTGTAGGACATTTTGTATTAATACTGTAATACAGTACAGTATATACTGTAGTAATGTTACAGTTTAGTATGTTTACCCTCTACTTTCCCACTGAGTACTGTACAATACTGTATTATTATTTTCTTTATGCAGAACACCTCCATGTAGTGATAGTGGAGCTGGATAGCAGCAAATCCAGTAAACCTTAAACTTGTATTTTTCTCTCTCTCTCTCTTTCTTTCTTTCTTTCTCTCTCTCTCTCTCTCTTTTCTGTAACATACTGTCATTTTTTTCAACAGCATCACCAACCAGTGGCCTCCCCATGCCACGTAAGTACAGTACTGTATCTCTCTGCTTATTTCCCTAGTCTCTCTCTCTTTCTCTCTCCCTCTCTTTCTTTCTCTCTCTTTCTATCTCTCCCTTTCTTTATCTACCTTTCTCTCTCTCTCTTTCTCACTCCCCCTCTATCTCTTTCTCTCTCTCTTTCTCTCTCTCTTTTTTTCTCTCTTTTTCCCTCTCTTTACATGTTTTTTTCCCACAGTTCCAGAGACCGTACCCCCAGCCGGCCCCAGCGAGAGTCTGCATAAGTACAGTACTGTACACTACAGTACATTGTTCTCTCTCTCTATCTCTCTCTCCCTTTGTCTACCTTTCTCTCTCTTTTTCTCCCTCTCTACCTCCCTCCCTCTCTCCCTCCCTCCCTCTCTTTCCTTGTCTTTCTCTACCTCTATCTGTCCCTCCCTCTCCCCCTCCCTCTCCCCCTCCCTCTCCTCTCTCTCTCTTTCTCTCTCTTTCTTTCTCTCTCTCTCTCTCTTTTTCTTTATCTGTCTCTTTCTCTCTTTTTTCTCTCTTTTTTTCTCTCTCTCTCCCTTTCTTTCTCTCCCTTTTTCTCTCTTTCTCTCTTTCTCTATCCCTCTCTCTACCTCTATCTTTCTATTTCTCTCTCCCTCCCTCTCCTTTGTTTCTCTCTTTCTTTCTCTCTCTCTCCCTCTCTCCCTCCCACTCCCCCCTCTCTCTCTCTCTCTCTCTCTCTCTCTTTTTCTCTCTCTTTTTTTCTCTCTTTTTCTCTCTCTCTTTCTCCCTCTCTCTCATTCTTTCTCTCCCTCCCTCTCTTTCTTTCTCCCCCTTTGTCTCCCTTTCTCTCTCTTTTTTTCTCCCTCTCTCCCTCCCTCCCTCTGTCTCTCTCTCCCTCTCTCTCTCTGTCTCTCCCTTTCTCTCTCTCTCTTTCTCTCACTCTCTCGTGTGTTTTTAGGGAAAATTACATGTTTTTTTTCCCCACAGTTCCAGAGACCATTCCCCCAGCCAGCCCCAGCGAGAGGCTGCGTAAGTACAGTAATGTACACTACAGTACATTGTTCTATCTCTCTCTCTTTTTCTTTCTCTGTCTTTTTCTCTCTTTCTTGTGTTTTCATTAATTTTTTGACTGCTTTATAGTGGAGGAAGGCAGCAGCCCTGCCCCGATCTGTAAGTACAGTAGTGTACATTACATTGTTCTACCGCTATATATTTACTGTCTCTCTCTCTCTCCATGCATCTCCAACCTCTTCTCAATACACACTAATTCTTTCTGTCCTTGTGTTTTTCTTATTTCCCAGTACTGTACAGTATGTTTCAGTGACCTGTCTTTAGGTGCATACACGCTAGACGATTTGGATGAATGCTAACAATACTGTTCAATGATACAGTACAGTACATTATACAGTGTTGTTCATATCATCTAGTGTGTACTGTATGCAGTAAATCACCAAGGATGCGTGTGCGCGCTCCCCCAAGGCATCCACGATATCCGCAGTGGGCTGTACATGCAGGTCAATCTATGGATATTGTTAACCCTCCCAGCCCCTTGTCTTTCTTCGCTGCCAGCATCAGCAAGTGTGCATAGGGTACACTTGACAACACCAGCACTGTGACGAACAATATTGCCTCATATACTGTATACAGTACCTGGTCTAATGCCCATGTCCCACACTCTACAGTAAGTGGATACTGTCAGTAAAGTGTAATAATACAGTAGTAATAGTACTGAATTTTTGACATTTTTCCATATTGTTTTCATGCAAAATGACAAATTTTTTTACCCACAGTGCAAGGCACAGAAGGGCACCAGCCTATAGATGCCTGGAAACAGAGGCAATCTATTTTGTGTAAGTACTGTAACGTACACTACTGTACAGTGTCTTCTACTGTATCACACTCCTTTTTTTACTTTCACAGTGTCTCTCTCTCCCTCCCGTACTACAAAGACCCATCTCACTTGCTCCAGGGCTCGGGTGCGCACTACCGGACAACCGATCGGTTGCGCGCGGATCTGAATCAGGCCCTACTGTAATTCTGTCTCTACTGTACTTGTGTAACAGGAACATTCTGTTTTTTTTCCCCAACAGTTCTGCAACAAGGAAAGCCCCGCCGCCAGCCCCCCACTGACCCACATTTGGGTTTTTGCCCGCGTAAGTACTGTACCTTACACTACTACAGTACACAGTACTGTAAATTGTCTTCTACTGTATCACTCTCGTTTTTTGTGTGTTTGTATTGGTGTTATGTATGGAGGTATTATTTTTTCTACCATATAATCATTTTTTTCTTAAAAACACAGTAAAAAAATTAAAACAGGAGAAAATGGAGGCACAGCTCCCTGGCCTCTCCATGCCGCATAAGTACAGTACTGTATCTTTTTCTCTCTCTCCCTTTGTCTCTCTTTTTCTCTCTCTCTCTTTTTTCTCTCTTTCTCTCTCTCTCTCTCTCTCTCTCTCACTTTCTCTCCCTCCCTCTCCCCCTCCCTCCCACCCTCTCCCCCTCTCCCAACCTCCCTCACCCCCTCTCTCCCTCCCTTTCCCCCTCTCTCCCTCCCTCTCTCTCCCTCCCTCTTCCCCTTTCTCTCTCCCTCTCTCTCCCTCCCTCTCTCTTTTACTCTCTCTCTCTCTCTCTCTCTCTCACTCTCTCTTTTGCCCTCTCTCTTTCTTTCTCTTTCTCTTTCCATCTCTCTTTCTCTCTCCCTCTCTCTCTTTCTTTCACTCCCTCCCTCTCCCTCCCCCCCTCCCTCCCTCCCTCTCCCCCTCCCTCCCTCCCTCTCCCCCTCCCTCTCCCTCTCTCTTTTTCTCTCTCTCACTCTTTTTCTCTCTTTTCTCTCTCTCTCTTTCTCTTTCTCTCTCCCCCTCTCTCTCACTCCCTCTCCCCCCTCCCTCTCCCTACCTCTCCCCCCTCTCCCTACCTCTCCCCCCTCCCTCTCCCCCCCTCTCTGTTTATTTTTCTCCCTCTTTCTGTGTTTATTTTTGTTGTTATGGAGGCTCTGTTCAAGATTTTTACAGTTTATTTGTTTCCAAATAATTTTGATGGAAACTGTTCTTTTTCCACAGTCCTACCACCACCAACACCGTCAACACCACCACCTGGCCCCAGTGGCCTCTCCATACTGCGTAAGTACAGTTCACCACTTTGTTTTCTACAGCACTGTACTGTATCTCTCTCCTTTTTTCCATTGTCAGTCTCTCTCTTTCTCTCCCTCTCAATTTCTCTCTCCCTCTCTGTCTTTCTCTCCCTCCCTCTCCCCCTCTCTCACTCTTTCTTTCTCTCCCTCCCTTTCCCCCACCCCCCCTCCCTCCCTCCCTCCATCCCTCTCCGTCTCTCTCTCTTTTTCTCTCTATCTCTCTTTCTCTCTCCCTCTCTCTTTCTCTATCCCTCTCCCCCTCTCTCTCTCCCTCCCCCTCTCTCTCTTTCTTTTTCTCCCTCTTTCTGTGTTTGTTTTTGTTGTTATGGAGGCTCTGTTCAAGATTTATATAGTTTATTTGTTTCCAAATGGTTTTGATGGAAACTGTTCTTTTTCCACAGTCCTACCACCACCACCACCATCAACACCACCACCTGGCCCCAGTGGCCTCTCCATGCTGCGTAAGTACAGTACACAACATTGTTTTCTACAGCACTTTATTGTATCACTCTCCTTTTTTTCCCTTGTCAGTCTCTCTCTTTCTCTCCCTCTCTCTTTCTCTCTCCCTCTCTGTCTTTCTCTCCCTCCCTCTCCCCCTCTCTCTCTCTCTCTCTCTTTCTTTCTCCCTCCCGCTCCCTCCCCCCCTCCCTCTCCCCCTCTCTCTCCCTCTCCCCCTCGTTCTCCCTCCCTCTCTCTTTTTCTCTCGCTCTTTTTCTCTCTCACTGTTTTTCTCTTTTTCTCTCTCCCTCTCTCTTATTCTCTCCCTCTCCACCTCTCTCTCCCTCCCTCTCCCTCCCTACCACTCTCCCACTCTCTCTCTTTCTTTATCTCCCTCTTTCTATGTGTGTTTTTGTTATTATGGAGGCTCTGTTTAAGATTTATACAGTTTATTTGTTTCCAAATGGTTTTGATGGAAACTGTTCTTTTTCCACAGTCCTACCACCACCACCACCGTCAACACCACCACCTGGCCCCAGTGGCCTCTCCATGCTGCGTAAGTACAGTACACCACATTGTTTTCTACAGCACTGTACTGTATCTCTCTCCTTTTTTTTCCTTGTCAGTCTCTCTCTTTCCCTCCCACTCTCTTTCTCTCTCCCTCTCTGTCTTTCTCTCTCTCCCTCTCCCCCTCTCTCCCTTTCTTTCTCTCCCTCCCGCTTTCTCCCCCCCTCCCTCTCCCCCTCTCTCTCCCTCTCCCCCTCGTTCTCCCTCCCTCTCTCTTTTTCTCTCTCTCTCTCTTTTTCTCTCTCTCTTTCTCTTTCTCTCTCCCTCTCTCTCTCCCCCTCTCTCTCTCCCTCTCTCTCCCCCCCTCCCTCTCCCTACCGCTCCCCCCTCCCTCTCCCCCTCTCTCTCTTTTTCTCCCTCTTTCTGTGTTTGTTTTTGTTGTTATGGAGGCTCTGTTCAAGATTTATACAGTTTATTTGTTTCCAAATGGTTTTGATGGAAACTGTTCTTTTTCCACAGTACTACCACCACCACCATCAACACAACCACCTGGCCCCAGTGGCCTCTCCATGCTGCATAAGTACAGTACACCACATTGTTTTCTACAGCACTGTATCTCTCTCCTCTTTTTCCTTTGTCAGTCTCTCTCTTTCTCTCCCTCTCTCTTTCTCTCTCCCTCTCTGTCTTTCTCTCCCTCCCTCTCCCCCTCTTTCTCTCTTTCTTTCTCTCCCTCCCTTTCTCCCTCCCTCCCTCTCTCTCTCCTTCCCTCTCTCTTTTTCTCTCTCTCTCTCTTTTTCTCTCTCTTTCTCTTTCTCTCTCCCTCTCTCTTTCTCTCTCCATCTCCCCCTCTTTCTCTCCCTCCCTCTAATACAGACAACTGGGCATGCACAGTGCTATGAGACTCAATATGCAACAGTGTAGTGTGCAACTAGCAATGCGGTATATGGCATACCGTATGGAGCAACAAACTACAGTACTGTAGCTGGGCACATCTACAGTACATACAGTATAATATATTGAGTTTTGTAAGGGTTGGATAACAATACTGAACTATAGTACTATAGTGAACATTTAAAAAAAAAATGATCAAGGTCTCGAACAGAAGATGAGAAGTGTAAGCAAGACGGATCACCTAACCCTTTGCTCACAAGTCTCTCCTAGTAAGAATTGCATCTGTCCTCTACAGTACTTTATGTGACATCTACAGTACCATACGATGAAGTACAGTACTCAGGCATCTGTAGCATAGAGGTAAGAAATCGAACTCTACATTGCAGACATCTGTACAACCCGGTTCCGGTTTCGAAACCTGGAAGGTTAAACTTTTTTATTTTATATTTTTTATTATTATTAGACAGTCAAGGTTACAATTTTTATTTTTTAATATTATTATTACACAGTCATTGTGTAATACGGAGATCCCACTTTCACTGTGTGTGAATCATGACCAGCTACTGTATGATCTTCTATACTGTACACCATGGCATAGCGCTACAAGGGTATGGCTATGGCGCAGCACCACTGGTAATGCATTGCAGCCCCACCACTGGGCACACGCCAGAGATCCTATTTGTACCGTAACCCCTCAGAACTGGCTATAAGTCACCACAGCGCCAACTGTGCAGACATTGACGCAATTTTGATGCAGAGTCAGTTTGTAATGCAGGGACCTCTCTCTCAAACAGAGTCAACTATCAGTTACTGAACTCATTAAATCACTAAAGTTTCCAAGTCTGGGACAGCATTGACATTGATGCAAGTTTGCGCTCTAGACCACAGTCAGTTTGTAATACAGAGACTTCCCTCCAAACAAAGCCCACTACTGTAGCACTTTCTGAAGTCATGAAATTACTATTGTGTATACTGTAAGTCTTGGATAGTGCAGAATGGCACAAGTGTGAAAATTCAACAGTACTGTAGCAATAGAGACAACTGGGCATGTGCCATGGCATAGCGCTACTTGGTTTATGGCTTGGCTCCACTGGACATGTGGCACACATTCCATTGTCATTGCAACCTGTCCACTGGGCATGCGCTGACATTGACACAATTTTGCGGTTTAAACGCACAGTCAGTTTGCACTCTCTTTAACAGAGCCCATTACCACTTGATGGTCATAAAAAATCACTATAATGTCCATGTCTGGGTCAGTGCCGGCATTGACGCAAGTTTGCATTCTAAGGTACATTACTGTATGTACAGTAATAAAAATCCAATTTTTGCTGTTTGACTCCCGAAGCACTGGGCATGCGCTCCACATGTACTGTATTGAATACTGAATATTTTAATTGAAGATTTTAAGAATAATAATAAAAAATAATATATTTTCAAGGTCTCGAACCCATGGAACAAGAAGAGGGGAGAAGCAGTGAGACTAGGCATTAGACCGCTAGGCCACACACTTCACCCATTACTAGAGTTCTGTAGTTTGTAAAGTAATGAAACCACTACAATGTCTAAGTCTGGGACAGAGCCAACAGTATTTACATTCGCGCAAGTACAGTATGATTTAAACCGCACAGTCAGTGGGTAATACAGAGCTTAATGATTTCAAACTTTATTAGAAATTCTTCAACCGCTTTATTATACCGTACATTCCTGATTCCATGTGGAAAACGCTGTAATACTGTATAGTGTACCGAATCACTGCTTCTGTCAACCAATCATCGGGCGGTGATACAGAACATACCGTACAGTACATTGGAAATCACACGCATGCGCTATGTAGTTTAGGAAAGTGACACCTGGTGGGCAAAATGTTGCATTACACATAATGAAATCAGACGCATGCGCTATGTAGTTTAGGAAAAGTGACATCTGGTGGGCAAAAAGTTGTATTACACGTAATGACTTTTTTCATTACTAAACTTTCTTTGTGGCACGACTCATGGCGTGGTGTGTGGTGCGCCATGTGTGGCATGAGAGATAATGCTGTGATGCCACATTATAGCTGGGCACATCTGTATCTCTGACATAATCTCACATACACATCTTCCTCATCTGCCATGATGAAATGTATGAAGATCTTTCACTCGCTGTGACCAAACAAAGACTACTGCAGTCCAACCTCAGGTTCAGACACATCATTGTACAGTATGAGCTTCATAATAACCAGCATAGTGTTGCCACATCTAACTTGAACATTTAGACTGCTGGTACTGTGGCATGGTAGGACAGGTTTTAGCATCATAGCACTTGGGCCAGGAAATTACATTGAACAAATTATGGGATAATGCAGTAAAAAAATCCAGGCAGTATTCAAAACATTTTCATTGGAAAAACTACAATAAATCTCATGACCAGTGCTTATTTAAATCATCACAGCAAGTACAGCATTTCCTTTCCTGCTAGTGTCCAATCATGTCCCCTGCTCAATTCAAAGCTGCTCTCAGGCTTAGAACACAAAGGTAGTGCTGACTATGAGTAAGCTTGATTCTAGCTTGGGAAGGACCTCTATTGGAAGCAGGAATATAAACATAAATTGGTAACTATCTGGATCAATCCCAGAAATTTGAACCATCAATGCTGTATAGAATGTTTTTGAATTTATAGCTGTTACTTTAGTATTTTTACACAGTGGAACACTCAATTCATTGTATACAAATGCCCAGTGGACACGCATTGAGTCAGTGTAATACTGGTAAAAGGGATGATTCTTAGCAGTCAATCAAGGACTGCAAATAAGTATTTTTAATTACTGATTTATTGTACGCTGAATAAAGTCAATATGTATATTTAATTAGAGTAAAGAATATTGGTTTTATTTATGCAGATGTGCATAACACCTTTGTAGGGGGTGTAGTTATGAGCCAGATGACAGGGAAATCCCGACAAAGGACTTAAAATAGATATCAACATCTATCTTAATCCTGACACCGGAATGCCAAATGATGCCAGCCCGATTGGGGTAAGTCCCTCCCCCCCTTAGCGTTAGCCGCTGGGGTGGAGTGTCAGGTTTATGGAGTGTAGCGGGGTTACGGTTAGGTTTTTCTTGGGGGGGAGGTTAGGGTTAGTTACCCCTAGGGGTGAGGGTTAGAGATAGGTAACACTGGGGGGGTTAGGGTTAGGCACTAAAGGGGGAGAGTTAGGTTTAGGCACTAAAGGGTGAGAGTTTGGTTTTGGACAGTTAGGGTTAGGCTACAAGAAGGGGGGGTTAGGAGGGAAAGGGTAGAGGGTATGTACACTTACCAGACCCCTGTTGGGATACCAACCATTGGGATTCCGCTGTCAATATTCTGACAGGATGCATCCAGACAGCCTGAATTAAATACCCATTCCCTTTGTAGAGATATTTTAAACTGTTATTATTAATCTTTATGTGATTAAATATATATTTATTTTTACATATATACAACATAGTGTTGACTGCTATATTATCTGTCATCTCGCAATCTTTGTCTGTTATGCTAATTTATTATTAATACATTTAATTTTGCAATATATGCTGTGAATAACATCTGATTGACTGAAGATAAGGGCTTTAATTCAGAGGAGTTTAGTAAGTCCCCAGCACTGCTGCCTATAGGAGGTATTAGAAGGACCAGGAATAGAGAACTGTGATTTGGCACAAGTGAAGCAATAACACAAGTTAATTGTTAAACCAACATAGAAGCCTTTCTAATATTGTATGGCACTGGATTGGTGGTGCTAACATAGTTTTGAAATTTTAACTGAAATACCCATTTGCAATGTGTCCTAAGAGATATAAAGCTCATTTTGGGGCAATCTTGTAAATATAATCTATTCATCTATAGAAGTTACCTTATGATTATTATTATTGTTTTTGAAATGTAATTATGTTTAACTATAAGTGACATTTATTTGTATTTATTATTTGAAAATGGATATGGCTTATTCAAGATCTGGATGTTTCTATCTGGTTGCATACCTCAATGAATTGTGAGAATTCTTTTAACTATAATCACCATATTCATGTTCAAAATGAGTGCGATTATTATATCATATTCGTATGTTCATTTGATATCTATAGAAGATAATATCTGGATATTTCAGCTGTACTTATTTAATTATCTGTCTTTATGAAATTAAGTCCACGTGTTATATTATCAACTAATCAACTACCATTCTAATCTATAGACTATATGATCCATTAGTCATGACAGACGCTTAATTGCTAGACATCATAGTTTATTTACTGATATATATACATATATATATATATATATATATATATATATATATATATATGAAATCTAGTATGGTTCCATTATATCAATAAGAGAAATATCATATAAAAGAGCTTATCCTGTATTGGCTTTATACACTGTCATTCAGGTGACATGAACAATTATTGAATTATTGGATCGCTATTTTTAACATGGTCTACATTAGTTATTTCGATCTAATCCAAGTATGTCAAGAATTCATCATTGCAGTAAATACTCATTTGTTTATACTTGGTGCATCTGCACCTTTAACTAATGATTCCTATTATTGAACATAACCATTCTCCCAACTAATGTTATTGGTGATCATTCAATCTTCCTTTAACAGCCCTATTAGTTTAACAGGCTATCACTCAAATGTCTAGTCTGCCTATTGGCTCATCAGCATACTAATACCAGGAAATGGGGGATTTTCAGATTTAGGTGATCATGTAACCAAGCCCAGACAGGCAAAACACTTCTGGTTTGCTAGTACAGTTTGAGTCTTCCATATCCAAATATTCCGAAATACAGAATATTCCAAAACACGGAATTTTTTGGGCATGACTGAGATAATGTACACAAACTTTGTCTAAGGCACAAATTATTAAAAATATTATATAAAATTACCTTCAGGCTTTGTGTTTAAAGTGTATATGAAACATAAATGAATTTCATTCCTGTAAACAAACTTACTTTGAGCCACAAAATTATTGAAAATATTGTATAAAATTACCTGCAGGCTGTGTGTATAAGGTGTATCTAATACATAAATGCATTCTGTGTGTGTATTTGGGTCCTATTCCCAAGATATCTCATTATGGTATGCAATTATTCCAAACTATGTAATATTTCATTATCCAAAATACCCCTGGTCCCAAGCATTTTGGATATGGGAGACTTAACCTGTACCATAAGACAGACAGCACCACAGACTCAAACTTTCCCAGTCTCATTGCAGACTGCAGATCAAGAATCAACTCCTATACCCAGGTATTGTGCTTCTTTCTGGAACCGATTGAAGTTTTTTCTGCAATATACTCTGTGCAGTAGGAAGCACTCAGTCTCAGTACAGAAAGTAGAAATGTTCTTATCCTTTCTTAACCAGGATTGCCCAATGCATGCAAACAGCAGACAGTAGAAGTGGTGAGATATCACTAAACCTGGCTCTATCATATCCCTTTTTTCTCCCCCATTTAGACGACATCTGGTTAAGTTACAAAACTGGTGGATTTATGATTTAATGTACAGTATTTTTGAAATGTATCAGCTGAATTAAATGCTACAAGCAATTTTATTATATTATCGCTTGTATTTCATTCAAGCGTCAAAAGCACTAAGAAAGGTCTCTTGTTATAATAACCAGAATCAATAGGAGAGATATGTTTCTTACAAGACACAATACATTATATGTTTGATACAATTGAAGGTCCCACTGCTCATATAAAAATGTCACATTGTGTATGAATGTTTTTAAACTATACAGTGACTTTACAAGCTTTTACAATATTTGACTTATGTGACAAAATAAATTGTCCAGATTATTAGGTGAGCTTCAGTTCTTGAGCATGATATAAATTGATTGGTGAATTGACCTGTTGTTAATAAACAAAGGTTCCAGTATTTGATTCACTAGTTTTGTCAGGAACACCGTGTAGTATTTGCTACTAACCTATCACCAATGTACAGTATGTGTCCCTATATCACACACAATACATTGCATGTCTCTATGATGTAGTGGTCACATTACAGACTATTCTGAGTTGAGTGATTAAGAGAATCCATCTGGACTATTATTTAGATTTTTGGTCTTTAGTGTGATAAAAGCATTTGGCACATATACCGGCAGACATTACTCTTCAATTGGTTTATCATGCTTTGTATGTACTGCACAGTATTATGACTTTTTATTTTTTCTGATTACCTACTGTATCACCAATAAATGTCATTATTGTTTAGTTGACAATTAACTGGAAGGAGATACACCTTACACTGTACATATTGAATACACCTAACCAATTTAGCTCTAATCAATTTGATCAGTGTAACTTTAATAGGGCCACAACTAGGGAGGGGATGGAGGTGCACGTGTGCCACTGCACCCGGCACCAGAGTCCTCCAGCTCAGCTATGCAGGGTCTCTAAGTCAGACGCCCATTGAGATTCTCCTTCCCTGCAGCACCATGGTAGCTGGAGGCTGGAGTTCTCTCCTAAACTCCAGCTATCGGCTCTCCCCACGGGCACTATGGGAGAGACGTCATGATGTCTCTCCCATAGTTCCGAGGAGCAGCCGGGAGCAGGGCTTAAGGTAAGTTTTGTGTTTTTTTCTTTTTTTCTTTTTGTGTGTGTGTGTGTGTAAAAAGTGTCACTGCAGGGGCATTACTATAAGGGCACTACAGGGGCATTACCATAAGGGCACTACAGGGGCATTACCATATGGGCACTACTACAGGGGCATTATTATATATGGCCACTACTACAGGGGCAATACTATAGGTGCACTGCTGAAGGGGCCATTACTATGGGGGAATTACATGGGGGGGCGCCAAATTATTGTCTTGCCCCGGGTGACAAAAATCCTAGTTTTGGCCCTGACTTTAAACTTGTCACACTGTAACATTATTGACCCAATAAAGAAATCAGAATCAGCTATACTGTATATCCCTTTAAAGATTGGATTTAGTAACTACCTGTATAGAGATTTTTAATAAGTAATTAAGATTAAGATTGCAATACAATACTATAGTTTACACATTTGCATTGTGTAATAACATATAATAATTAGTGGTGAGCGGGTTCGGACTTCTGAAATTCGAACCCCACCGAGCCCCCCCAATCCGAGGCCGATCCGAGTCAGGCTCGACTTTTCCCACCTGACTCGGATCTGAAATCGAGGCAAAATGTCATCATCCCGCCTTCCGGGTCTCGAGGGTTTTGGATTCTATATAAGATACCCGTGTCGTCGCCATTTTCTCACTCGGCTGTGGACAGTGAAGAGGGAGGGTGGGAGTTAGGGCTGGCTGGGCTGTGTAGTGTAGTGTTGTGCTGCTGTTGTCCATAGGGGCTGTATCCACTCCTCCAAAGTCCATAGGGGCTGGCTGGACTGTGTTGTGTAGTCAGTTGTCCATAGGGGCTGCGTCAACTCCAAAGTCCTGTGCAGTGTCCCAGTCCTAAAGGGGTGCTGTAGTGTTGTCCAGGGGGTGCTCTGTCTATCAGGGGTGCTCCCCTCAAGAGCAAAAAAAAGAAATATTTTTTCTGTGTTTGTGAATTGTGTGCGCAGTAGCCGCACGTGCATCAACAAAGTAATGACAAGCGTGCGCCTGTGTCCCATAAGTAAAGGGCCAGCTGGCTTGTCTGTTAAAGGGTGCTGTAACCCCCAAAGGGCACTCCAAACAAAATAAAAAATATTTTCTGTGTTTGTGAATTGTGTGCACTGTGGCTGTACGTGCATCAACAAAGTAGTGCCAAGCGTGCGCCTGTGTCCCATAAGTAAATGGCCAGCTGACTTGTCCATTAAAGGATGCTGTAACCCCCAAAGGGCACTCCAAATAAATTAAAAAATATATTTTTTTGTGTTTGTGAATTGTGTGCGCAGTAGCCGCACGTGCGCAACAAAGTAGCGCCAAGCATGTGCCTGTGTCATAGGTAAAGGGCCGGCTGGCTTGACTGTTAAAGGGTGCTGTAACCCCAAAGTGCACTCCAAAAAAAAGAAAAAATATATATTTTTTTGTGTTTGTGATTTGTGTGCGCAGTTGAAGCACTTGCATCAACAAAGTAGTGCCAAGCGTGCGCCTGTGTCATAAGTAAAGGGCCGGCTGGATTGTTTGTTAAAGGGTGCTGTAACCACCAAAGGGCACTCCAAACAAAATAAAAAAATATTTTCTGTGTTTGTGAATTGTGTGCACTGTGGCTGCACGTGCATCAACAAAGGAGCAGTGCCAAGCGTGCGCCTGTGTCCCATAAGAAAATATCCAGCTGGCTTGTCCATGAAAGGGTGCTGTAACCCCCAAAGGGCACTCCAAACAAATTAAAATATATTTTTTTGTGTTTGTGAATTGTGTGCGCAGTAGCCGCACGTGCATCAACAAAGTAGCACCAAGCGTGCGCCTGTGTCATAAGGAAAGGGCCGGCTGGCTTGACCATTAAATGGTGCTGTAACCACCAAAGTGCACTCCAAACAAAATAAAAAAATATATTTTTTTGTGTTCGTGAATTGTGTGCGCAGTAGCCGCACGTGCATCAACAAAGTACTGCCAAGCGTGCGCCTGTGTCATAAGTAAAGGGCAGGCTGGCTTGACCATTAAAGGGTGCTTTAACACCCAAAGTGCACTCCAAAAAAAATAAAAAAATATTTCTGTGTTTGTGAATTGTGTGCACTGTGGCTGCACGTGAATCAACAAAGGAGCAGCACCAAGTCTGCACCTGTGTCCCATAAGTAAAGGGCCAGCTGGCTTGTCTGTTAAAGGGTGCTGTATCCCCAAAGGGCACTACAAACAAAATACAAATATATATTTTTTTGTGTTTGTGAATTGTGTGCGCAGTAGCCGCACGTGCATCAACAAATTAGCGCCAAGCGTGCGCCTGTGTCATAGGTAAAGGACCGGCTGGCTTGTCCATTAATGGGTGCTGTAACCCCAAAAATGCACTCCTAAAAAACTAAAAAAATATATTTTTTTGTGTTTTTGAATTGTGTGCACTGTGGCTGCACGTGCATCAACAAAGGAGCAGCACCAAGCGTGTGCCTGTGTCCCATAAGTAAAGGGCCAGCTGGCTTGTCTGTTAAAGGGTGCTGTAACCCCCAAAGGGCACTCCAAACAAAATAAAAAATATATTTTTTTGTCTTTGTGAATTGTGTGCGCGGTAGGCGCACGTGCATCAACAAAGTAGTGCCAAGCGTGCGCCTGTGTCCCATAAGTAAATGGCCAGCTGACTTGTCCATTAAAGGATGCTGTAACCCCCAAAGGGCACTCCAAATAAATTAAAAAATATATTTTTTTGTGTTTGTGAATTGTGTGCGCAGTAGCCGCACGTGCGCAACAAAGTAGCGCCAAGCATGCGCCTGTGTCATAGGTAAAGGGCCGGCTGGCTTGACTGTTAAAGGGTGCTGTAACCCCAAAGTGCACTCCAAAAAAAAGAAAAAATATATATTTTTTTGTGTTTGTGATTTGTGTGCGCAGTTGAAGCACTTGCATCAACAAAGTAGTGCCAAGCGTGCGCCTGTGTCATAAGTAAAGGGCCGGCTGGATTGTTTGTTAAAGGGTGCTGTAACCACCAAAGGGCACTCCAAACAAAATAAAAAAATATTTTCTGTGTTTGTGAATTGTGTGCACTGTGGCTGCACGTGCATCAACAAAGGAGCAGCGCCAAGCGTGCGCCTGTGTCCCATAAGAAAATATCCAGCTGGCTTGTCCATGAAAGGGTGCTGTAACCCCCAAAGGGCACTCCAAACAAATTAAAATATATTTTTTTGTGTTTGTGAATTGTGTGCGCAGTAGCCGCACGTGCATCAACAAAGTAGCACCAAGCGTGCGCCTGTGTCATAAGGAAAGGGCCGGCTGGCTTGACCATTAAATGGTGCTGTAACCACCAAAGTGCACTCCAAACAAAATAAAAAAATATATTTTTTTGTGTTCGTGAATTGTGTGCGCAGTAGCCGCACGTGCATCAACAAAGTACTGCCAAGCGTGCGCCTGTGTCATAAGTAAAGGGCAGGCTGGCTTGACCATTAAAGGGTGCTTTAACACCCAAAGTGCACTCCAAAAAAA
Organism: Taudactylus pleione; assembly: GCA_031769625.1. Taxonomy (NCBI): domain Eukaryota; kingdom Metazoa; phylum Chordata; class Amphibia; order Anura; family Myobatrachidae; genus Taudactylus; species Taudactylus pleione. The sequence continues at coordinate 5,170,385 of JAUIMM010001030.1, forward strand.
ATAAAAAAATATTTTCTGTGTTTGTGAATTGTGTGCACTGTGGCTGCACGTGAATCAACAAAGGAGCAGCACCAAGTCTGCACCTGTGTCCCATAAGTAAAGGGCCAGCTGGCTTGTCTGTTAAAGGGTGCTGTATCCCCAAAGGGCACTACAAACAAAATACAAATATATATTTTTTTGTGTTTGTGAATTGTGTGCGCAGTAGCCGCACGTGCATCAACAAATTAGCGCCAAGCGTGCGCCTGTGTCATAGGTAAAGGACCGGCTGGCTTGTCCATTAATGGGTGCTGTAACCCCAAAAATGCACTCCTAAAAAACTAAAAAAATATATTTTTTTGTGTTTTTGAATTGTGTGCACTGTGGCTGCACGTGCATCAACAAAGGAGCAGCACCAAGCGTGTGCCTGTGTCCCATAAGTAAAGGGCCAGCTGGCTTGTCTGTTAAAGGGTGCTGTAACCCCCAAAGGGCACTCCAAACAAAATAAAAAATATATTTTTTTGTCTTTGTGAATTGTGTGCGCGGTAGGCGCACGTGCATCAACAAAGTAGTGCCAAGCGTGCGCCTGTGTCATAAGTAAAGGGCCAGCTGGCTTGACCATTAAAGGGTGCTGTAACCCCCAAAGTGCACTCCAAACAAAATAAAAAAATATTTTCTGTGTTAGTGAATTGTGTGCACTGTGGCTGCACGTGCATCAACAAAGGAGCAGCGCCAAGCTTGCATCTGTCTGTTAAAGGGTGGTTTAACCTCCAAAGTGCACTCCAAAAAAAAATAAACATTTTCTTCTGTGTTTGTGAATTGTCTGCACTGTACGTGCATCCTCAAAGCAGCAGCGCCAAGCATTCATCTATCTGTTAAATTGTGGTGTAACCCCCAAAGTGCGCTCCACAATGAATAAAAAATTCTTCTTTTTTTTCTGTCTCTGTGAATTGTGTGGGCTGTAGCTGCATGTGCATCAACAAAGGAGCAGCGCCAAGCATGCGCCTGGGTCCCATAAGTAAAGAGCCGGCTGGCTCATTGCTTGAAGGGTGGTGTAACCCACAAAGTGCACTAGTCTCCAACAAAAATAAAATAAAAATTCTGTTTGTGTGCGCCTTAGCCGCACGTATATATCAATATAACATAAATGGAGGACCAAACTTTCTCTGATAAAAATAAAATAGGGAAAGATCAAGAACTACTTCCTCCTAGTGCTGAAGCTGCTGCCACTAGTCATGACATAGACGATAACATGCCATCAACGTCATCTGCCAAGGCCGATGCCCAATGTCATAGTAGAGGGCACATACAATCCCAAATGACAAAGTTCAGCAAAAAGACCTTGAAGAAAACATTTAAATCATCAGAGGAGAAATGTAAACTTGCCCATATGCCATTTACGACACGGAGTGGCAAGGAACGGCTAAGGTCTTTCCCTATGTTCATGTCTAGTGGTTCAGCTTCACATGACGATGGAAGCCCTCCTCCCGCTAAAAAAATCAAACGAGTTAAGCTGGCAAAAGCACAGCGAAGAACTGTGCATTCTAAGAAGATATCACAAATCCCCAAGGAAAGTCCAAGAGTGGTGGCGGTTGCGATGCCTGACCTTCCCAGCACTGGACGGGAAGAGGTGGCTCTTTCCACCATTTGCACACCCCCTGCAAGTGCTGAAAGGAGCACCCACAGTCCACTTGCTGATATGCAAATTGAAGATGTCACTGTTGAAGTACAACAGGATGAGGATACTGGTGTAACTGGCGCTGAGGAGGAAGTTGGCGAGGAGGATTCTGATGGTGATGTGGTTTGTTTAAATCAGGCTCCGGGGGAGACAGTTGTTGTCCATGGGATGAAAAAGCCCATCACGGTCATGCCTGGGCAGAAGACCAAACATTCCACCTCTTTGGTCTGGCAATATTTCTATCCAAATCCGGACAACAACTGTCTTGCCATATGTACCATATGTAAAGGTGAAATAAGTACAGGTAGGGACGTTAACCACCTAGGAACATCCTCCCTTATACGGCACCTGCAGCACGTTCATAAAAAGTTACTGTCAAGTTCAGAAACTTTGGCTAAGACCGTATGCAGTCCAGGGACACCTAAATCCCGTTGTCCTGTTGTATCCAAGTGCCTGCAAACCACACCGTCAACTCCCTCCTCATCAATTTCCTCTTTAGTCAGGATCGGAAGTAGTTCTGCAGGCCATGTCACTGGCATGACTGACTCTCCTATCCGGGATTCCTCTGGATGATCCTGCATTGCTACACCTCCTGCTGCCGCTGCTGCTGTTGCTACTGCTGGGAGTCGTTCATAATCCCAGAGAGGAAGTAGGAACACCACTACAATTACTAAACAATTGACCCTCCAACAGTCCTTAGTGAGGAGGATGAAGTACGACAGCAGTCCTCCTGAAGCAAAATGTATAACTGAGGCCTTGACCTCTATGTTGGTGTTAGACGTGCATCTGGTATCTGCCATTAGTGCAGTGGGATTTAGTCAATTGATGGAGGTAGTGTATCCCCGGTTCCAAATCCCATCTAAATTCCACCTCACTAGGCAGGCGATACCGAGACTGTACAGAAACATCAGAAAAAGTGTCCTCAGTGTCCTGAAAAATGCGCTTGTACCCAATGTCTACTTAACCATGGACATGTGGACAAGTGGAACAAGGCAGACTAAGGACTATATGACTGTGACAGCCCACTGGGTAGATGTATCACCTTACGCAGCAACAACAGCAGCATCACCAGTAGCAGCATCTCAGAAACGCCGGCTCATTCCAAGGCAGGCTACGCTGTGTATCTCCGGTTTCAGTAAGAGGCACACTGCCGACAACCCTTTAGAGAAACTGAGGGAAATCATCGCCAAGTGGCTTACCCCACTTAGACTCTCCTGGGGATTTGTGATATCTGACAACACCACCAATATTGTGCAGGCATTACATCTGGGCAAATTCCAACACGTCCCATGTTTTGCTCACACAATAAACTAGGTGGTGCAGAATTTTCTGAAAAGTGACAGGGGCATGCAGGAGACGCTTTGGGTGGCCCGAAAAATTTCTGGCCAGTTTTGCCATTCAGCGACAGCGTGCCGAAGACTGGAGCACCAGCAAACACTCTTGAACCTGCCCTGCCATCACCTGAAGCAAGAGGTTGTGACGCAGTGGAACTCAACCCTCTATATGCTTCAGAGGATGGAGGAGCAGCAAAAGGCATCTCAAGCCTATACATCCACCTATGACATAGGCAAAGGAGGGGGTATGCACCTGACTCAAGCGCAGTGGAGAATGATTTCCATGCTCTGCAATGTTCTCCAGCCCTTCGAACTTGCCACACATGACGTTAGTTCAGACACTGCCAGCTTGAGTCAGGTCATTCCTCTCATCCGGCTTTTGCAGAAGCAGCTGGAGAAAGTGAAGGAGGAGATAAGATGGAGTGATTCCGCTTGCATGTGGGACTTGTGGATGAAGCCCTTCATTTGCTTTGCCAGGATTCCAGGGTGGTCAATCTGTTGAAATCAGACCACTAAATTTTGGCAACCATGCTCGATCCTAGGTTTAAAACCTATGTGGTGTCTCTCTTTCCAGCTGACACAAGCCTGCAGAGGTGCAAAGACCTGCTGGTGAAAACACTGTCAGCTGAAGCAGAACGTGACATGTCAACAGCTTCTTCTTCATTTGTTCCCGCAACTGGGGCAGCCAGGAAAAAACTTTGGTATCCCAAGCAACCCTCTGGCGGTGATGCAGGTCAGGCAGGACCAAATTTGGACATCTGGTCCAGACTGAAAGACCTGGCAACAATTTCTGACATGTCTACTGTCACTGCATATCATACTGTCACCATTGACAGAATGGTGGAGGATTACATCGGTGACAGCATCCAAGTAGGCATGTCAGACAGTCCATACCTGTACTGGCAGGAAAAAGAGGCAATTTGGAGGCCCCTGTACACACTGGCTCTATTTTACCTGAGTTGCCCCCCCTCCAGTGTGTACTCCGAAAGAGTGTTTAGTGCAGCCGGGAACCTTGTCAGCGAAAGACGTAGGAGGTTGCTTCCACAAAATGTGGAGAAGATGATGTTCATAAAAATGAATTACCAAATCTTCCAGGGAGACCAGCCTCCAGAATGTACAGAGGGACCTGTGGTGGTGGATTCCAGCGGGGACGAGTTAATAGTCTGTGAGGATGAGGATGTACACAACACTGAAGAGGGTGAGGAATCGGTGGATGAGGAGGATGAGGACAACATCTTGCCTCCTTAGAGCCAGTTTGTGCATGGACAGATTAATTGCCAGCTTGTTTTGTGGGGGCCCAATCGAACCAATCATTTCAGCCACAGTCGTGTGGCAGACCCTGGAGCTGAAATGATTGGTTTGTTAAAGTGTGCATGTCCTGTTTATACAACATAAGGGTGGGTTGGAGGGCCCAAGGACAATTCCATCTTACACCTCTTTTTTTTCTTTGCATTAAGTACTGTTTGGGGCCTAGTTTTTCAAACTGCCATCCTGTCTGCCACTGCAGTGCCACTCCTAGATGGGCCACGTGGTTGTGCCGCCCACTCGTGTTGCTTAGCATAGCCTTTTGGACATAAAAACACTATTGTGAGGTGTGAGGTGTTCAGAATAGACTGGAAATGAGTGGAAATTAAGGTTCTTGAAGTTAATAATAGCATAGGAGCAGAAAAATCAACACATTCTGTGATTGTAGCTGTTTTTATTCTTTTTTTAAAAAAAATACAGATCCAAAACACAAAACCCAGAACCCAAAACACGGAAGGGTGGTTTTGGCAAAACCAATCCAGATCCAAAACACGAAGAAAGATCCAGATCCAAAACCAAAACACAAAACACAAAAAGTGGCCGGTGCACACCCCTAATAATAATTAATACCATTTTAAATATAAATTCATGGATACCACTTTATGGTGTTCTTTATAAGCTATATTTTATTTATGTTCAAACTATAATTTTGTGATTAATAAAAGAGTACCCCAACAAGAGTATATTTGTCTTGTGCTTCTTTGCAAATTCGTTTTTAGGTATGAGTATTTTTTAATTTGTATTTCAACCATAATCCCCAATTCTTTATAGTTCTCAACTGATTAGGCCCCTAATTATTGCAGCAGTTACAGTACTGCCCTAGAAAATCTATTGGTCCTCTGCAACTAGAGCTGTTAATGACAGAACTGTATAGTATTGTCATATAAGTAAGAAAATCACTATTTTTCAACATAAATTACAATTTTATTTTACCTTCTAATTTTCTGTTAGTGATTGACTGCTACTTTATTTGTTTTTATTTGCTTACATTTAAATTTTCATTAATGTTTGCAACTTGTAGAGTATAAACAAATTAAGAACAGAGAGAAAAGATGACCCTCTTTGGGGGCACACATGTAGATTTGCCTATTCTGCCTAAATACTGAATCATGGAATCACAGTCATGTGGTTAAAAACCTATGTATTATGTGAATCTGCTTTGAACTAATTGTTTACATACAGTATGCATCTGATATTATTGCAATGGTTGCATAGATGTGCTTGATCTTTTGAATTGCCCAAAATTCAGTGACTGAAATTGATTTCCTGGTGATGAACACATATAATGCTAAGGCTGTATTTTAATTGGCGATAGTTGTTATTGGTGGCAGAATACATAAACATTATTATAAATTATAGACAATATTCTGCCTGGCTTTTTCATCTCATTCCAATTTAAAAAAAATGCTTTTGGATGTTTTTTGTTTTATTTTTGCCCGCCATTTTTAGCATAAATATTAAAAGTTACGTTTTAAGGCAGGCTATATTAGCCAATTCTCTAAACCTACATGTGTGCCCCCACAAAGAGTCCTTTTTTTCTCTCTGTTCATAATTTGTTTATACAGTACACTATAAACAGACTCTGGGGAGCACCACAGACTTACCAATTAAACAGGTCTCATTGATGGAGGTCGTATCACCACTTGGAAATATTTTAATATTTTATTATCTCTAATGTTAATTTGTTTGGTCAGAGGTAGGCTATATTGATATATATATATATATATATATATATATATATATATATATATATTGTAATTTATTACAAATAGGCAGAATATTTTCCAGTGCGGTATTCCTTTTGGTTTATTTTCAGAACTTGAGTATGTAAATAATCTGTGATAGGTACTGTAAAATAATAATCTATTTGCTTTCCCATTGGTTTGACTGAGGAATCGTAATCTTTCAGTTGTCTCTTCCTCACTGCTTCTTCATCTAGAGCATTGTTTCACATTTTAATACATTAACTCTACAGATGTTCATGTTTAGTTTTTAGTTTTCTTTCAGGTCCACTTTTTAATAATAAATAACATCTGTTAGGAATGTAGCAGAAATCACAAGATGTATTTACAGTAAAAATTACAGTATTGGTATAATAAATGTATTGCTAACAGATGAGTCATGAATGTCAATGCTCAAACTGGATAAACAGAACTTCAGATGTAGGTAGGCATGAGCAGGATATCAAATGCAGAACATCACTTGCTGAGCATAAGGTTAACGAATGTCCTAAGAATATGCAGCATTACACTCCTTAATTAAAGGCAATGTCACAAACTCACAGATAGATAGTGGATGTTTTGCAATTACTTTAGGATTGGAAAAGACCCAGTACAGAGGAGCGAAGTCTAATGTGTCCATGGTATTCACCAGGGACCCCGCAAGGAGATTTTGATTCAGCTGCATCTGACAAGCATGTCGCAGTCCTCTGAATAAATTCCCTAATACAGATGCTGTTGCACCCTGGAGTGTGGTAGGAATGGAAGTATGTAGAAGGCATACAAAGTGTAATTGACAAGCCAGGTCAGAACCAGACAGATACGGTACCAGTGATCAGATGGAAACAGGGCACTGAGAATAGCCAAAGTCAATCTGAAATTACCAATTGCAGTACTGAAGAGATGGAATCAGGTCAGGAGCAAAGCCATGGTCAGAAATGAACAGTAGAAATCACTAGTGAAATGGAATGCTATAGTATTGTTTGGGAGCCTATATTCTGGCACTGTCTAGTGCCCAGAGACTCCCTGTTATAGGGACAAGTTCAATTCTTGCACCAAATGTGATGTCATGTTTGGCATGCCTGCCCCTTTAAATCTCAAACAGGCTGGCATCTACGCCCCTGGGGGAGCCGTGGATGCCTGCAAACTGCCACTGGATGCCGGGGAAGAAGCCGGAGGAAACAGCAGTGGGCACAGGGGACCTCCAGCTGACCAGATATGCTGAACCTGGTAGATGCGTGCTACTGTCCTGCATGCTGTTACAGGTAGAGAGTCGCAGTATAACATGAGCACAAACAAAGTTCATGTAAATCCAGTGTCTGACATGGGTCCAGAGAAGGGATGAGGGGGTTCGGATTTATGAAATCCAAACCCCCCGATCCAAGCTAGGAACGGAGTCCGGCTCGAGTTTTCCCGCCTGACTCAGATCTGAAATTGAGGCAAAACATTATCATCCCGCTGTCGGATCTCACGGGTTTTGGAGTCTATAAAAGGTCCCTGCGTCGGCACCATTTTTCACTCCGGCTGTGGACAGTGAAGAGGGAGGGTGGGAGTTAGGGCTGGCTGGGGTGTGTTGTGTTGCTGTTGTCCATAGGGGCTGTGTCCACTCCAAAGTCCATAGGGGCTGGCTGGGATTTGTTGTGCTGCTGTTGTCTATAGGGGGTGGCTGGGCTGTGTTGTGCTACTGTTGTCCATAGGGGCTGGCAGGGCTGTGTTGGGCTGCTGTTGTCCATAGGACTGTGTCTACTCCAAAGTCCATAGGGGCTGGCTGGGCTGTGTTATGCAGTGTCCCATAAAGGCTGTAGTCCTAAAAGGGGTGCTGTAGTGTTGTCCAGGTGGTCCCGCTCCCCCCAAGTGCAAAAAAAAACAATTATTTTTTTCTATGTTTGTGAATTGTGTGCACAGTAGCCACATGTGCATCCAGTAGCAGTGCTAAGCATGCGCCTGTGTCATAAGTAAAGGGCCAGCTGGCTCATATGTTGAAGGGTGGTAACCCCCAAAGTGCGCTCCAAAAATTTTTTTTTCTGTGTTTGTGAATTGTGTGTGCAGTAGCCGCACGTGCATCAACAAAGTTGCAGCGCCAAGTGTGTGCCTGTGTCATAAGTAAAGGGCTGGATTGGACATCTGGTTTGGACTGAAGGACCTGCCAACAATTTCTGACATGTCTACTGTCACTGCATAAGATACTGTAACCATTTACAGAATGGTGGAGGATTATATCATTGACAGCATCCAAGTAGGCATGTCAGACAGTCTGTACCTGTACTGGCAGGAAAAAGTGGAAATTTGGAGGCCCCTGTACAAACTGGCTCGATTTTACCTCAGTTGCCCCCCCTCCAGTGTGTACTCCGAAAGAGTGTTTAGTGCAGCCGGGAACCTTGTCAGCGAAAGGCGTAGGAGGTTGCTTCCACAAAATGTGGAGAAGATGATGTTCATCAAAATGAATTATCAATTCTTCCAGGAAGACCAGCCTCCAGAAAGTGCAGAGGGACCTGTGGTTGTGGATTCCAGCAGGGATGAAGTAATACTCTGTGAGGATGAGGACAACACTGAAGAGGGTGAGGAAACAGTGCATGAGGAGGATGACATCTTGCCTCTGTAGAACCACTTTGTGCAGGGACAGATTAATTGCCAGCTTGTTTTGTGGGGGCTCAAATGAACCAATCATTTCAGCCACAGTTGTTTGGCAGACCCTGGCGCTGAAATGATTGGTTTGTTAAAGTGTGCATGTCCTGTTTATACAACATATGGATGGGTGGGAGGGCCAAGGACAATTTCATCTTGCACCTCTATTTTTTCTTTGCATTATGTACTGTTTGGGGCAAAGTTTTTCAAACTGCCATCCTGTCTGCCACTGCAGTGTCACTCCTAGATGGGCCACGTGTTTGTGATGCCCACTTGTGTCGTTTAGCATAGTCATCCAGCTACCTCGGTACAACCTTTTGGCCTAAAAACAATGGCCCTCATTCAGAGCCATACGCTCTGAGCAGAGCACACGCTCTGAATGAGGGCCGCCCTCCATAATTATGGAGCGTCCTCCTGGACGCTCGTATAGCTGTGGGTCACCACCCCCAGACTATACGAGCGTGCAGTTTGATGGCCGCGATGGTCTTGACCATCGCGACCATCGCCACTGCGTGCCGGAGCCTGCGGTTGAGTTTTTCAACCGCAAGGCCCGGAGTGATTTTGGCTCTGTCAGAGCCAAAATCACTCCCACTGACATCACTAGTGATGTCAGTGGGCCGGCTTCTGATGGTAGGCGTTCCCTTGGGAATGCCCCCATCAGGGAGGCACGCCCCCAGCACGCCCATCAAAGGGGGCGTGCTGTCAATCAACATAGACAGCACGCCCCCTTTGATCAGACACAACGAGCGAAGGAAAGTCCTTCGCTCGTCGCGTCTGGCGCATGCACACGACGGAGCTCCCGCCGTCGTGCGCATGCGCAGTGCACAACATCGACCCACTTGCGAGCGGACAGCCGCTTGCGAGTGGGTCTGAATCAGGCCCAATATTGTGAGGTGTGAGGTGTTCAGAATAATATGGAAGTGAGTGGAAATTAATGTTATTGAGGTTAATAAAAGCATAGGAACAAAAAAACTGACAAATTCTGTGATTTTAGCTGTTTTTCTGCTTATTTCCCAACACACAAAACCCAGAACCCGAAACACGGAAGGGTGGTTTTGGCTAAACCAATCCAGATCCAAAACACGAAGAAAGATCAAGATCCAAAACCAAAACACAAAACACTAAAAGTGCCCAGTCCAGAGCCTCTTAGTGTATTTGTTAGGTCTAGTACAGTTCTTTCCAAACTAGGTGGATGTTGGTAGCAGAGGTTAGTGCAGACAGTGGTCATGATGCAGACCTGACTAGATGAACATTATCTGATTATAGCACAGATATATCACCAGCACCCAAAATATAGAAGTGCCAAAACTACCCTCATGTGTTTTGGTTTTCATTTTGTATCTGGATTTTTTATCTAAAAAAATTTATAAAAAGAGCTAAAATCATGTAATGTGGGCCTTTTTTTGTTTAGTGTGCCCAACATCGCCAGCGAAGGGACCAAGGGAGAGGCATCGGCAAGTGCAAAAACACTTGCTGATGCCGGCAGCAATGGAGCGATGGTGGGGTCCATGCTGCATTCAGCAGCATGGTCCTCTCTAACGGCATCCCCCGTCAGACCTGCATGTAGGTCAGACAGAGGTTGTCCAGTGGCGTAACTCCCAGAGACAATGGAGTCATTTGCCGCCGGGCGTCAACCCTGAAGGGGGCACCTGGCACCATTGTCCCCAGGAGCTGCATGGAGAAGGAGCGCCGCTGATCGGCGCTCCACCTCCATTGGCGTAACTATGGAGGGTGCAAGGGGTGCGGTCGCACCCCTGCACCCTCAATTTGCTGGGCACCCGGTGAGTGTGTTACCAGCAGGCGCCCGGCTCCTAATCAAACCCCCGGCGGCAGCCGGAGGACGGAGCTCCCTCCATCTTCTGGGTCCCGCAGTGTACTATGGGAGTGACATCATAACGTCACTCCCATAGTGCCGAGGAGCGGACGCCGGGGACGGAGCTCAGGAGTGAGCTCCATCTTCCGGGTCCCACAGTGCACTATGGGAGTGATGTAATGACGTCACTCCCATAGTGCCTAGGAGCAGACGTTGGGGATGGATGGCAGCAGCACTGGAGCGGGGATAAAGGTAAGTGTTTGTTTTTTTTGTGTGTGCACGGTGGGGGCCATCACTACTGGGGGCAACTACAGGGGCTCACTACTGGGGGCAACTACAGGGGCCTCACTACTGGGGGAAACTACAGGGGCCTCACTACTGGGGGCAACTACAGGGGTCTCACTACTGGGGCAACTACAGGGGCCTCACTACTGGGGGCAACTACAGGGGCTCACTACAGGGGCCTCACTACTGGGGGAAACTACAGGGGCCTCACTACTGGGGGCAACTACAAGGGTCTCACTACTGGGGCAACTACAGGGGCCTCACTACTGGGGGCAATTACAGGGGCCTCACTACTGGGGGCAACTACAGGGGTCTCACTACTGGGGGCAACTACAGGGGTCTCACTACTGGGGCAACTACAGGGGCCTCACTACTTGGGGCAATTACAGGGGTCTCACTACTGGGGGCAACTACAGGGGTCTCACTACTGGGGGCAACTACAGGGGTCTCTCTACTGGGGGCAACTACTGGGGTCTCACTACCGAGGACAATTACAGGGGCCTCACTACTGGGGGCAACTACAGGGGCCTCACTACTGGGGCAACTACAGGGGCCTCACTACTGGGGCAACTACAGGGACCTCACTACTGGGGCAACTACAGGGGCCTCACTACTGGGGGCAACTACAGGGGCTCACTACAGGGGTCTTACTGCTGGGGGCAACTACAGTGGCCTCACTATTGGGGGAAACTACAGGGGTCTCACTACTGGGGCCAACTACAGGGGCCTCACTACTGGGGGCAACTACAGGGGCCTCACTACTGGGGGCAACTACCGGGGGCTCACTACTGGGGGCAACTACCGGGGGCTCACTATTGGAGGTACTGCATAGGGGACCATTACTGGGGAGCACTACATATGCGGGCACTGCTTAAAGGGACAACTCCTGGGGGCATTATATAAAAGGAACTGTATAAGGGGGGTGGTAGCAGCTGGGGATGGGGGGTGGTACATTTTAGTTTGGGGGGGCACCAACATTTATCTTGCCTCCAGGCACCTGAGGATGTCACTGACGACGTCCGAGGGGGTGCATTCTCAGCAACATAGCTGGTACACACTAGATGATGTGCATGGTATGTCTCTCTGATCCACCAGATCGGATGACATATCATCTAGTCTTTACCCAGTTTTAGTGGTAGAGCAGTGGCACAAACAGATGGCAGTTTAAAAGAATATAGCACATCTATGCAAAAACTATTGTAAGTGCAGCTCACTTCAAGTTCATTTCTAATAAACATATAGAGCCTGTTTGCACTGGATTGCAGGTGCTAGCTAGTGTCTGACAAACAAACATTCACAGTGACAAAGATGCCTGCTGTCTTTCACATGCTTCCCACCCACTCCATCTACCTAGACTCTTTATAATGGCGACTAGTACTGTATGTAGTATTGCAACATGAACTACAGTCCACGACCTCTCCATACACTTTCCTGTGTGATATGGCCCCTTAAATATCTAGGGAGGGACAGACATGAAATCCAAAACACACAAGATTTGTTTTTGTTGAGAACAGAGATCCAAACTTGCGAGAAGATCCGAGTCAGGACTCAGTTTTACTCAGCACTCCAAAGTTCAGGTGTATTTGGTTTTCAGTAAAACCAAACCTCTCATCACTGAGTTACACTTACAGCAAGACAGAATCCTAACAACATCTGAGAGGTTGTGTACAGTTTGCTATTGTTTGTAATATGGCACAAATATATAAATGAATTAATCCTACTGTTGGTCCTTCTTATTACATGAATTTAAATCCTAAAACTCCTGGGTTCTATTGGCCATGACAAAAGATCTAAAAGTATTAATATTATATGCTCATTGAAGAACTGTATGTGAGTGGACATGTGACTGTATGTGAATTGAACAGAATAATATTGAATGTATTAAAATAGATGCCTTGACATGACCAGGTGGCTTAAACATATCTTTTCAAGTATATGCTACAAATATCTCTGTATTTCTATTATCATGTAGTATTCAAATCTTATTGCTTGTCGTTTTTAGTAGCCTGATGGGAATACAGTCAGGTGCATAAATATTGGGACATTGACAGAATTTTCATATTTTGGCCTCTATTCACCACCACAATGGCTTTGAAATGAAACAAACAAGATGTGCTTTAACTGCAGACTTTCAGATTTAATTTGAGGGTAATTATATCCAAATCAGGTGAACGGTGTAGGAATTACAACGGTTTCTATATGTGCCTCCCACTTTTTAAGGGGCCAAAAGTAACAGGACTATAAGCTCAAAAGCTATTTCATGGACAGGTGTGGGCTATTCCCTTGTTATTTCATTATCAATTAAGCTGGTAAAAGGTCTGGAGTTGATTCTAGGTGTGACATTTGCATTTGGAATCAGTTGCTCTTGACTCTCAATATGAGATCCAAAGAGCTGTCACTATCAGTGAAGCAAGCCATCATTAGGCTGAAAAATCAAAACAAACCCACCAGAGAGATAGCAAAAACATTAGGTGTGGCCAAAGCAACTGTTTGGAACATTCTTAAAAAGAGAGAACGCATCGGAGAGCTCAGCAACACCAAAAGACCCGGACGACCATGGAAAACAACTGTGGTGGATGACAGAAGAATTATTTCCCTGGTGAAGAAAAACCGCTTCACAACAGTTGGCCAAATGAAGAACACTCTCCAGGAGGTAGGTGTATATCTGTCAGAGTCAACAATCAAGAGAAGACTTCACAAGAGTGAATATAGAGGGTTCATCACAAGATGTAAACCATTGGTGAGCCACAAAAACAGGAAGACCAGATTAGAGTTTGCCAAACAACATCTAAAAAAGCCATTACAGTTCTGGAACAACATCCTATGGACATATGAGACAAAGATCAACTTGTACCAGAGTGATGGGAAGAGAAGAGTGTGGAGAAGGAAAGGAACTGCTCATGATCCAAAACATACCACCTCATCAGTGAAGCATGGAGGTGGTAGTGTCATGGTGTGGGCATGTATGGCTGCCAATGGAACTGGTTCCCTTGTATTTATTGATGATGTGACTGCTGACAAAAGCAGCAGAATGAATTCTGAAGTGTTCGGGCAATATTATATGCTCATATTCAGAGAAATGCTTCAGAACTCATTGGACGGCGCTTCACAGTGCAGATGGACAATTACCCGAAGCATACTGTAAAAGCAACCAAAGAGTATTTTAAGGCTAAAAAGTGGAATGTTATGCAATGGCCAAGTCAATCCCCTGACCTGAATCCGATTGAGCATGCATTTCACTTGATGAAGATAAAACAGAAGGGAAAATGCCCCAAGAACAAGCAGTAACTGAAGACATTTGCAGTAGATGCCTGGCAGAGCATCACCAGGGATGAAACCCAGCATCTGGTGATGTCTATGCATTCCAGACTTCAGGCGGTAATTGCCTGCAAAGGATTTGCAACAAAGTATTAAAAAGTGAAAGTTAGATTTAGGATTGTTTAGTTTGTCCAATTACTTTTGGCCCCTTAAAAAGTGGGAGGCACATATAGAAAACGTTGTAATTCCTACACCAGTCACTTGATTTGGATGTAATTACCCTCAAATTAAATCTGAAAGTCTGCAGTTAAAGCACATCTTGTTTGTTTCATTTCAAAGCCATTGTGGTGGTGAATAGAGGCCAAAATATGAAAATTCTGTCAATGTCCCAATATTTATGCACCTGACTGTATATCTGTCTTTTTTCTAGTCTATATTAAACCCCTACCTGTGAAGGACCATTAAGTTGATTTGAGCATCCCCCCAGTAAAATGTTACCTCAGTTAGCCAGTTGCAGTTCCCCTCTTCCAAGAGGGTAGGAGCTGCCTCTGGAAGCCACCATTATATATTATTGTTTTGAGAGGCATGGATGGGACCAGCATGCTGGTCGCTGTAGCTCTATTTGGAGGATTCTGGGGTACCGCCAGATGAGTTGGCTTTTAACTTAGTATTATTAATGTATGTACTATTACCATGTGGCATAACAGTATGCAATTATAAGACCCAAAGTGGGTGCTATTATCATGTAGCTTTAGGAACCACTGGTACAGAGAAAAATTGACACTGCCCAATGCTTAAACATATCTTTGCAAATATATACAACAAAGATCTCAGGATTTCTATTATCATGTAGTATTCAAATCTTATTGTTGGTCTTTTGCAGTTTGCTGAGGGAATATTTCTTTCATTTTTTTGTAGTCTCAATTTAAAACAACATTAGCGATCAATAAATTAATTATGACACAAATATTTTTGCTACAGAGTTGTGACAACCATTTCAGAGAGAGAATGTTAGCATTAATACATTAATTATTACTATAGACATTGGAACACATTGGAGATATATGTGGGCCATTTGAATATGACAGTTAAAACGTTTTGGGACCTATGTTTCCAGAATTTGTTTTTCATAAAATTTTCTGGATATTGCAGTTTCTGCATAATTTTATGAATTGATGCTATGTATTAACAGCCTAGTACATGAGATTTCATGAAAATATCCTGCAGAAGGCTAATTAGTGCTGCAGATTGCAGTCCCTATTATTATTAATGGGAATCAAGATCTGACCCCTATGTACCAAACTCCAAAAAGTGAAGCTTTTTATAGTTTAGCACCTCTTTAAGCCTATGAAGGCTTTACTTGCAGGAGAGAGATCTTCTGTTCCCTTTCTGGAAACTAATTCTGTGCACATGTGCAGGGTCATATTCCCTCGGAGGAGTCTTTTAGAAATGTCAAAGTCTCCTACAAAATGCCGGTGAAGTAACTCATAGGGAAAATGGTTATCACTACTGCTGTCCCTGTAGGTTAATAATTGCAGGAGTTCCACAATTATTAATAAATAGGCCCCTATTATTTATACCATGTTAACTATCCTTCCTTTGTAAGAAGGGTACAATGCTGCAGATTTCACAAGAAACTGTTAAGGTAATGGATGACTTTTCTTTCTCGCCCCTATACACATGTATTCAGGGCCGGATTAAGGGGGGGGGGGCGACAGGGATGGTCATCTGCGGGACCCCACACACAGATGGGCTTCCACCATTAGAGCAGACAGGGGGGTTTCTAAGTACTTAGAAATCCCCCCTGATGGACCAGTTCCCCCATCTGCCAAAGCAAAAAAGGGGCAGAGCAGACACGAACAAGCCCCAGGGCCTAATGAAGAGAGTAGCAGCTGCATAGCATGTAAGTGTATGTGTACTGTTTTATTGTTATATATGTGTATGTATGTGATAGTGTGTATATACTGTGTATGTGTTAGTATGTTTATATGTGTTAGGGTGTGTATACTGTGTGTATATATGTATGTGATTATGTATATATGTGTGTGGGTATATATGTGTGTGTATATATATATATATATTTTATATATATATATATATATATATATATATGTGTATGTGATATTGTAAATACAGTCCCCTTCATTCTAAGCACTTCCCTGCATTATTACATGCAAGGAAACTGTAACTACAGCACATAATGAAAATACAGGTAACAACCATTTATACATTTCCCTCCTAGACGACTGCCCATTTTCTCACCTGGCTTATTGAATATGCACATACCCAAACTGAAACCAGCATCTGTTTACAGACACAAACAGGACACTAGGGTGATTGAAATTCTTCTGAGTTACGGAAACATGAAGTTGACATTGCAGAAAGTATTGTTTTTCAGAAATACTGTCCAAAACAACTTTTCAAATATGGTGGCAGTTCTCCAAATCTTAGTACATATGCCAATTTGTCATTTTATATAGGGTGAAGCTATGCTAATGCCTAACACTAAGGGACTATATATTAATATTTGCAGCACTGTCATGATTATTAACACTCTGTATCAAGGCAGATATATTAATTTAAAATTGAAAATATACTAGCTATGTACTAAACCGAACATGTAGGGACAGTGGTAGTGAGAACAGGTTAGGTACCGGATCGGTCGGGATGCCAATGGACAGAATACCAACAGTGACATCCCAACAGTCAGAATTCCAACAGGATTAGGCAATTATGCTAACTCTAACCCCAAACTGTCCCCCTATCCCTTCCCTCTTGCAGCCCAACCCTAACACTTCACCTCACAGCCTAACCCTAAACCCCCCCACAGCCTAACCCTAAACCGCCCCCTAGTGCCTAACACTAACCACTAGCCATAAAACTAACCCTTCCCCTAACCCTAATACTTACCATCGGGATGTCAGCGGTCGGGATTCTAGTGCTGGTATTCTGAACGCAGTCATCCAAACTACATCCTGTGATAACCGACGTCCCTGGCAGTTACTCCCCCAGCATTTTGGGGCAGTTTTCCACAATTGTGAGAGGCTTCTATGGGGGAATCTGACATTAGGCACACTTTACGTGTCAGTTTACAGAATTGCATAGGCTTTAAGCAGGTTACATTATCTGAAGATCGTGTACACTAACAGGGTTTCACTTTTAGGAGCTTGGCACATAGTGGTCAGACTGTAGTCCCCATTGATAAATATGGGGACTGCAATCTGCAACACAAATTAGCCTTCTGCAGCAGATTTCTGTGGAATCTCCAGCATTAGGCTTTAACTACATAGCAACAATTAATAAAATTATGCAGAAACTGCAGTTTATTTTATGAAAAAAATGCTTGATTAATAGGCCCCTAAGTGAGAAAGCATAACTGCTGACATTTTTATAAAAAAAAAAACTTATGGAAAAATGCTATATAAATATTTTAATTAAAAATTTATATTTTTTAAGAAAACCATTACTGTTACAGAGTAGGAGAGTAAATGTTCTCCTGGCATGCATTGTTCCAATATGCGCTCTGATTCACAAATGAATTCAATCATGTTGTTCTGCTAGAGTATGTGCTCTAATTCACAAATGAATTCAGTTTCATATTGGGTTTAACTTTACACTAAAATATTTTAAAACATTTATGATAACCTTAAATTTCTCTTTCATTAATGTACCTTCTTCGTACAAAAAAAAACTGTGGATAGTTAATATAAGTGTTTCTTTTTTTAGTTTTATGTTTTACATAAGTACATTTACAAATAAATACTAAAGTAAATTATTTGAATTATGCATACAGCCATTAGAAGATAATTCTTTTGTGCATTGAAAGATAATAGCATAATAGTGCATCTCATTGTAAAGTTATGTAAGTGTAATTAAAGCTGTTATTATCTTAATGTACTTTGCGGCTATGTGTGTGATTACAGACATCATGTTGAATGACTTGTTAATGATAACCAAAGCCAAAACACAGTCACTTTCACTATTCAAGTCAATTAGCATGCATAGTTTAAAATAAATTATATGTATCCCTTTTAATGTGAAACAATACATGCAGTATTATACATTGTATTGTCAACATCTGTAAAAACTTTTCTGCTAAAATGGTTATTCACTTTAGTGAAGTTGGAGAGTTGATACAGCTTAGAACTTTCATCTGTTCATTCTAGAGGATTGTTAAGGAGTAGGCTTTATACTGCTTTTATACCAACTTTCATTGTAAATCAAGTTGCTTGCATACCTCATTAATCCCAGTGACTGAACTGGGCAAAATATACATTCTATTTACAGTTGTCAAAAGAAAACAGACCGTGAACAAAAAAATGGGTAGCTCAGCTCACAACATTGTAATAAACATGCTGTGTGAAGAAGTCCTTACATATCAAAAGCTACATACAGCCATGAGCTAAACTAAAAAGTTTTGAACTAAAACTGAAAAAAAACCATGTTGCAGTGTTACTTATCACAGGTAAAGGGGCTTTCAGAGCAGCTGTCCCCATTATGATGCTGAATTGCTCCGGTAATTAAGTATCCATTGTCGCAACTTGTGGCTAGTTGAATAATTAATCACCCAGCCCCCCATGATGAATAGGCCCATTTGTCTTGTTCATTTGCTTTAACCATACTGTTTAGCAACCCAATATGTATTTCTAAGACATGGGGACAACCAGTGAACACATAAAGCTGTATGGGAAAGGTGAAGGCAACATCAAGTTTGCCTGTAGCAGTTTACCTACTGGTTTCAGTAGAGGACATTATGAAAAATTATAATGCACCCCAATTAAGATGACAAAATTATATCTTTGTCTGACATTGTACATGATATCTATACCAGGGTTTAATCCTAAGAAACTCTTTTTTGTGATTAGACAACTTTTCCAAATAATATCCATTATATATATATATATATATATATATATATATATATATATAACAAAAAGTGGAGAAGGAGCGCCTCCTAGTGCAATAACATTTAACCTTTTTTGGACCCTTCACCAATTTCAATCACCTATGTGGTGGAGGTGTACCTTTGACAGTGGAATAATCCACAATTATATCAGCATAAGAGAATCACTGTTCATTCAGCATTCTTCCTTCCTCATCCAAATAATGATACCCAGTCTTATACAATCCAGTCTCAACAATATATGCAATTAGGATAAAGAGAAAAGCACCATAGTGTAGTATTTTACACAAACAGTTTAATCACACATAAACAGAAATAAAGTAAAATGCCTGTACAATATGAAAGGTAAATCAAGCTTATCTGCAGATGATCACATCACAGGTGCCCCGGGCAGTAATTCGCAACTGAAACCTCAACGCGTTTCATCCATCAATAATTAATAGGACTTCATCAGGAGGATAAAAATGACCATAACAAACACCCTTATATACCCTAAGTAATCATTTTATACATGGGCATGTGTACCGCCAATTCTGCAATTACAATTGCGTTCCAAAGACCGGAAGTGAACCGGAAGTGCGTTCCACTTAACAGGAAATAGATACTCCATAATCCACTCTAAGGTTCCAAAATTAGTTTTAATGGCCCTTCTTAGAAGCAGAGAACCCTCTCAGAGCTTACCAGCATGCCAGATAAGCAGATAGGGTCACAGTGCCCCCCACACCAGCTGCCGCATGTAGCTCCGGCGGGCTCCGCTTATATCACAACGGCGGCCATTTTCTAGTAGCGCATCCTCTAGTAACCCCGCTAGTGGAGGCTAGTGCCATTTTGCCTTAGTCTCTATACACTTATAGGTCAGTGATTAGTCATGGTAGTCGCAAACATCGCATATCAAATGGATAAATAATTAGCATATAAATATAACAATAAGACCAATGTCGGATCATCATAAATCTATATAAAAAATATATAATGGAATAGATACTTAAGAGCCTCTAAAAAACATAAAATCAATCATAAAAACATGGACTAAAAGAATAAATAGAATAAATGCATTAAAAATATTGTGATGATAATACCTAGTAGCTCAGTCTAAAAATGGGGCAATTTCATAATTATCGTTCAAACCATTGGGAGCCATAGTATTAAGACAATAAATCCAAAACATCTCACGTCTAGATAATTTATTATCCAAATTGCCACCTCGTTCTCCCATCTTGACGTGTTCTATGGCTTCAAATCTAAAGCCATTCAATTCAGAATTGTGAAACTGCTTAAAGTGCCTCGGTACACTATGATTTTCCAATTTATTTTTGATACTCCGTACATGTTCCTGTATACGCATTTTTAAGGGACGTTTCGTTTTGCCAATATATTTCAGTCCACAAGGACACTCTAGCATATAGATTACCCACGTTGTTATACAGTTCATATACTCGTAGATTGGAAAACTTTTTGAATTATCAAAATTCATAAAACATTTGTTCTGTGGATGAATGTATTTACAAATAATACACTGGCCACATTTAAAAAAGCCTTTTCTTTGGTTCTCCCAATTATTCTAATTTCTTTGATTTTTCACCTTTAGTTGACTAGGAGCCAATATGCTTTTCAAATTCTTGGATTTTTTAAAAATAATTTTTGGTCTATCTGGTAGAACTGTATTAAGTACAATATCCAATTTCAAGATATCCCAATGTTAGGTCAGGGTTTTCCGTATCCTTTTCTCTTCTTTATTAAATGTAGTAATAAAGAGGACTTCATTATCATTACTTCTTTTCTTTTCTTTATATTTTAATAACTCAGATCTATTTTAATTTTTTACTCTTATTTTAGAATCATTCAACAGGTTGTCTGGATACCCCCTATCCTTGAACCTATCCGATTACAGTTTGAGTTGTTTCTCACAGATATTTTGTTCACTGCAATTACGTTTAATCCTGCAGAATTGTGAGGATGGTATATTTATTTTCCATTTATCCACATGACCACTTTTAAAATGTACATAGGAGTTAGTGTCCACAGTTTTAATGTAGTTTTTTGTTTGGATGATATTATTATTACTCATTAAAACTAAATCTAAATATTCGACCTGATGGTCATCAAATTTAAATGTAAAAACTAAATTAAAAGTATTTACACTAATAAAATCCATAAAATCATCAAATTCAGATCTAGAACCTTTCCAAACAATTAAAATATTGTCTATATAGCGTTGATATAAGACAATGTTATTACTAAATGCATTGCTCTCATAAATAAATGCGTTCTCCCAGCTCCCCATGTGCAAATTGGCAAAACTAGGTGCAAAAACAGTCCCCATCGCTGTTCCACAAATCTGTAGGTAAAAATCACTTAAAAATGTAAAATAATTGTGTTTCAATATAAAATCCATTAAGATACAAATAAAATTCTTATGTGATTCGCTTAGCATGGGATCTATAAGTAAAAATTCTTTACATGATCCCTTAGCATGATCTATAGATGTATACAATGATTGGACATCAATAGTTACCCAGTGATAATCCTCCTTCCAAATTAGTTT
The DNA here is from genome assembly GCA_031769625.1 of Taudactylus pleione. NCBI lineage: Eukaryota > Metazoa > Chordata > Amphibia > Anura > Myobatrachidae > Taudactylus > Taudactylus pleione. The sequence continues at coordinate 5,191,825 of JAUIMM010001030.1, forward strand.
CTCTAAAATTTGTAAAATAGCTGTAGTATCTTTAGTATATGACCTCAATGCGCAAACATATTTCTTCAGAAATATTTCTACATACTCTGAAATATGTGCTGTTAGGGAGTTTATGCCTGCTACAATTGGTCTCCCAGGAGGGTTTTCCAGACGCTTATGGATTTTAGGGAGGAATTAAAAAATTGGTATCACTGGGTTATTCTCAATCAAATATTGGAATTCATCCTTCCTAATGATGTCCTGTCTCAATGCATCTACCAAATTGATCCTAAGTTTTTCCACAAGTCCTTCTGTGGGATCTGTCTCCAACTTTTTATAGGAAACAGCATCATTTAACAGTCTAAGACCTTCAATTTCAAAATCTTTCCTATTCATGATGACCAGTCCTCCCCCCTTATCAGCTTGTTTGAGGACTAGCTCATCATTATTTTTTAACTTTTTAATAGCGTTTTTTTCAAAGTTAGTTAGATTGTCTTTCATACCTATTTTCTGGGTGGTAACATTAGTATCACATAATTCTTTTTTCACCATTTCGTAAAACATCTCGATCTAGCTACTTTTAGATTCTAACGGGTAGTATTTTGAAGGTGGTTTTAATCCTGACTTGGAGTGATTTGTCACACTAGTCATTTCTGTGGGCTCTTTTTTTAGGAAATGTCTTCATAAAGTTAATTTCGTAATAAATTTATTTAGGCCAATAAATAATTGAAAATTATTAGACTGAGCTGTGGGGGTAAACATCAAACCTTTGTTTAATAATGAAATCTCAGTCTCAGATAGTTGATAGGATGAAAGGTTAAAAATACCTTTTTCCTTAAGGTCTGTTGCTCCATTTAATTGAGTAGATTTCTTCTTTTTTTGTACTCGCTTAAGGCCCCCCTTCTTCCTCGTCATCTTTATTAAAGAGGAGAAAAGGATACGGAAAACCCTGACCAAACAATGGGATATCTTGAAAATGGATACTGTATTTAATACAATTCTACCAGATAGATCAAAAATTATTTTTAAAGAATCCAAGAATTTGAAAAGCATATTGGCTCCTAGTCAACTAAAGGTGAAAAATCAAAGAAATGAGAATAATTGGTTGATCCAAAGAAAAGGCTTTTTTAAATGTGGCCACTGTATTATTTGTAAATACATTCATCCGCAGAACAAATGTTTTATGAATTTTGATAATTCAAAAAGTTTTCCAATCTACGAGTATATGAACTGTATAACAACGTGGGTAATCTATGTACTAGAGTGTCCTTCTGGACTGAAATATACTGGCAAAATGAAACGTCCCTTAAAAATGCGTAAACAGGAACATGTACGTAGTATCAAAAATAAATTGGAAAATCATAGTGTACCAAGGCACTTTAAGCAGTTTCACAATTCTGATTTGAATGGCTTTAGATTTAAAGCAATAGAACACTTCAAGATGGGAGAACGAGGTGGCAATTTAGATAATAAATTATCTAGACGTGAGATGTTTTGGATTTATTGTCTTAATACTATGGCTCCCAATGGTTTGAACGATAATTATGAAATTGCCCCATTTTTAGACTGAGCTACTAGGTATTATCATCACAATATTTTTAATGCATTTATTCTACTTATTCTTTTAGTCCATGTTTTTATGATTGATTTTATGTTTTTTAGAGGCTCTTAAGTATCTATTCCATTATATATTTTTTATATAGATTTATGATGATCCGACATTGGTCTTATTGTTATATTTATATGCTAATTATTTATCCATTTGATATGCGATGTTTGCGACTACCATGACTAATCACTGACCTATAAGTTTATAGAGACTAAGGCAAAATGGTGCTAGCCTCCACTAGCGGGGTTACTAGAGGATGCGCTACTAGAAAATGGCCGCCGTTGTGATATAAGCGGAGCCCGCCGGAGCTACATGCGGCTGCTGGTGTGGAGGGCACTTTGACCCTATCTGCTTATCTGGCACGCCGGTAAGCTCTGAGAGGGTTATCCGCTTCTAAGAAGGGCCATTAAAACTATTTTTGGAACCTAAGAGTGGATTATGGAGTAACTATTTCCGGTTAAGTGGAACGCACTTCCGGTTCACTTCCGGTCATGGGAACGCAATTGTAATTGCGGAATTGGCGGTACACACGCCCATGTATTAAATGATTACTTAGGGTATTTAAATGTGTTTGTTATGATCTTTTTTATCCTCCTGATGAAGTCCTATGAATTATTGATGGACAAAACTCGTTGAGGTTTCAGTTGCGAATTACTGCCCGGGGCACCTGTGATGTGATCATCTGCAGATGAACTTGTTTTACCTTTCATATTGTATGGGTATTTTACTTTATTTCTGTTTATGTGTGATTAAACTATTTGTGTAAAATACTACACTATGGTCCTTTTCTCTTTATCCTAATTGCATATTTTGCTGAGACTGGATTGTATAAGACTGGGTCTCCTTATTTGGATGAGGAAGGAAGAATGCTGAATGAACAGTGATTCTCTTATGCTGATATAATTGTGGATTATTCCACTGTCAAAGGTCCACCTCCACCACATAGGTGATTGAAATTGGTGAAGGGTCCAAAAAAGGTTAAATGTTATTGCACTAGGAGGCGCTCCTTCTCCACTTTTTGTTTTATAGGTTTTAACTTTTTGAACGACAGCTTTTGGGAGATGGAGCTGCCACCCTGAAGATCTGGGGAGTGCTGCATCACTTGTTTTCTTATAAGACTCTAAGTGACATTATTATGGACTAGCGCCATATACCACTACTTCTCTGCTATATACATATATATATATATATATATAATTGTGGATGTCACTCAGGTAAACAACGAGGCTGAAACACAACGTAGTGGAGGATCAACGTTTCAGGGCGCAAACCCATTTATCAGGCATCTTGATAAAAGGGTCTTGAAGGGCACACAGATGGTATTTAAGTCAAATTAGGTGTTTGTTTCTAAAACTAAATATATAGGAAATAGTCAACGTTTAAATAAGAATGTATTTAATATGTAATAAATTGCATATATAGATAAAATAATAGCATGAATAAATAATATTTAGACGTGCATGGGTATAAATGAAATGGGCAACATTTTAACAGATGTGGATGTTACCCAATTGAGAAAAAGAAAACATATTTAAAACACTGATAGATACGTTTGCAAAAAATAGAATAAAATTCAATAGGTGCACACAGGTTAATGTAATATCCTTAAAACTAAGGGAAGTTCCTTAAGAATGAACTCTGCATACCAGAAAAATTGCATGTAAATGAATCCGTGAAAAAATTGTCCTGGGGTGCGCGCACCTCCTACCTTACTCTATGCTGCTGTTCCAGCTGGTAAGGCTGGTTTATTCTGATTATGGTACCGTTGCTGCAGTAAACTATATTACAGAATAAACCACCCTTTTTGTATCTCAGACTTAAATGTAAGTTGAAACTAATGAGGTTCCATTTCTTGGATATATAGCAGCCTATTTTTTAAGGTTGGAATCACTGAGAATCATGTAGAAATTGTTGTTTCCATATTTTTATATACATATAATGAATTGTGGCTATTTATCTGCTGAGCAAATTTTAGACACCATTCTCCCAATCCAATGTATCGGGACATTGTGACTATGTTACAGTATTTATCAAGCTCCAAAACCTAAATATTTTGTAGATTAAAGCTAATTCCATCTCAGGATGCTGACAGCAGCTTTCTTTCATTGGAAAGCTGTCCTATAGTGGAAAATCCTCTGTGCCTGCTGCTCCTCATTACCTTCATTCCTCTGCTGCTCATTTCATTTATAACCCATGAGAGAGAGAGGCTTCATCAGTGTTAACATGGATGCTGACCATGATACAGCTTGCAAGAGAACCAGAGCCACCTGATGAATAGTAAGCAAGGACATTGGATGAAATATAGATGGGTCTTATACAGTATGTGTATAATTATTTTTTGTTCATTTTGCTAAAAAAAATTTATTTGATATTTATATTTTAAAATGTACTGCAAAATGTAGTTGTATAATTGTAGATATTTATGAAGTGGCAGAATTTGTAAAATAAACATTATTGAAATAAATACATAATGTAAATAAAACATTGATATATGCATAGACAGATGTCAGACATTTGCATGGAAATCTTTCACAGCTGTTGTAATCAAGCTATGAAAGGCAACATCACTTGGTTAATGTTCTAGATAGAAAATCGATTTATTTGAGCAGCTCTCCATGTGGAACTCTTTTAATAAATTGCACCATCTCAATCTGTTAATTTGTAATATCTATTTTCACAAAATAAAATGTACTTCATTATTCCTGTAACACCTGCCCACTGGCAATGCTGGGTTCTTTCTCATCTCTGTTCTCCCTCCTTTCATCTTTCCTTCTCATCTGTATTCCACTCTTATCTCTGTCTCAACTGTGCCCCCAAGTGTTGATGGTAGGCAAGCACCTCACCTTCAGTGTTGCTGGTAAGAAGGCATGGGGGTGCCATCTCCAGTTTCTGACAGGTGATGGGTACAGACATCCATTGGTTGGGAGCAGGAAAGTTAGATTTATTATAGTAATTGTTAAACTATATATATATATATATATATATATATATATATATATATTTATATTTAACAATTACTATAATAAATGTAACTTTCCTGCTCCCAACCAATGGATGTCTGACCAATGATATGTACTGTATGAATACATATACATGCAAAGAAGCAGCAGTGTTTAAGCAATGTTATAAAGTGATATAGTTATTTGAGCAGGAAGGGGTTAATAACCTCTGGGGTCATGGCAGAGCTATCTCATCTCTGTGCCCCATGTCTCTTTCATTCATCTCTGTAACCCTCTCTGAAACATTCATGGGTCAGGGGCATCTCCAGGGGCTGACAGAAGGGTCCAGGCAGATGTTCTGACTGGCACCACCCAAGTACTATCAAATACAATAAACAAATAAATTCATTTAAAAAATGTTTTGTGTAGTATCTTGCAGAATAAGAGAATAGTCCCAATGGGTTAAAGAGACACACTAGATTTGTGTGTGTTTCTCCAGTGCTGGGTATTACATATTTTTTCTTTTAAAATAGTAGGAGAAATGAGTTAGACCATCAATGTACAAGCCCTAATATACAATTGTTGTGAGTTCTAGCTGTGGTCCATATAGTGGAGATTTAGGGCATGATTCAGACCCACTCGCGAGCGGCTGTTCGCTCGCAAGTGGGTCGATGTTATGGACTGAGCATGCGCACGACGGAGGGAGCTCCGTCGTGCGCATGCGCCAGACGCGACGAGCGAAGGAAAGTTCTTTGCTCATTGTGTCCGATCAAAGGGGGCGTGCTGTCAATGTTGATTGACAGCACACCCCCTTTGGTGGGCGTGCCGGGGGCGTGCCTCCCTGATGGGGGCGTTCCCACGGGAACGCCTCCCATCAGAAGCCGGCCCACTGACATCACTAGTGATGTCAGTCGGAGTGATTTTGGCTCTGATAGAGACAAAATCACTCCGGAGCTTGCGGTTGAAAACCTCAACCGCAGGCTCCGGCTCGCAATTTCGATGGTCGCGATGGTCTCGACCATCGCGGCCATCACAAAGCATGCTCGTATAGCCTGTGGGTGGTGACCCACAGCTATACGAGCGTCCAGGAGGACGCTCCATGAAAATGGAGCCCGGCCCTCATTTTCAGAGCGTGCGCTCTGCTCAGAGCATACGGCTCTGAATGAGGGCCTTAATCTCTTAGTTTTCTATACCTTATTATTGTATGGAAAAGATTGGCCAATTGGTAGGTGAAATAAATTAATATTATTGATTCTAATGATAGAAACTCAAATGTCTGGGGCGTTCAATGCTTCACTCCCAGAAACCAATGGTGTCCAAAGATCAATAGCAAGTTATATTTCATCACAAGCTCACTTAATACTCTCCAGTTTAAACTTCAGCTGACTCTCTTGTTATAGCTCCCTTTGGCCAATCAGGGATCTCAACATGTTATGGTACCTCCTGCATTCATTTACCGCATAGCCCTCACTACTGGGCTACTAGCCTAAACTGGACTATCGTTCACCCATCAGTTACCTCCAGTGTTTCCACTTATACAGTTCATGGTCTCTCCTTTACTTTCAAAAACTGCACTTAAATATAACAACATGTATTAAATACAACATGAAAGCTAAGAAAACAAAGTACAGAAAATAAAAAATCAAAGCTGCAAAATAAATGTTACCAAGTTTGAAAGCATTACAAGAATCAAGTAAACTACAAAACAAATCCCAAAGTTGAAACACTATTCCAAGCCATTGTCAGATTTCCATGTAATCAGGAAAAAAAAACATTGGAAAGACTGGGTATTCCCCAACTGAAAAGTGATTTTTAATTTAATAATGCTTACTATTCCTTTTAGAAACAAACTATCACTATATAAATATTCAGTATGTAAGATTGCTCTTACCTTGACATATTTGGGTCTGTGTCCAGACTAATAATACCTGTATTGAATTGAAATAGTAAATTTAGTAATAATTCAAAGGCAGAAAGACATATTTTCTAATTGAATAACACAGCTCCTGCTTCATTAGCAGAGCAATATGACATGGGGCAATCCTGTCCTAATAGCCTAGATCAGATCACCCAAAGTTTTGAATGTACCAGCAGAAACAATACAGTAGTTTCAGATAATTCTTCTCTTCCCTGTATACTCTTATTTGATAATATTGTAAAAAGTGAAATAGCACAATAAAATGTGGGGGTGTAATGATATCCTAATTATTCAACTTAAACAACTATGTGAGATCACATGGAAAACAGTTATTTATACATTTAAATAAGGAAACAACTTTAGGCATGTGTATAAAAAAACATGGTACTAGAATGAAATAAAATCACTGTACAGTGATATATGTTATAGAAGACCTGGAAATTGCTGATTAGAATGTGAAAAATCACTGCTTGTAAACAAACAATGTCCTTGTTGCTGATAAAAGGGATTAATTACCATGTCCACACATGTAGTCTTTATGAAAGAAATACCAGGGATCATAATCTTCCTGAAGCCTGCACAGTCCTTTCTGTATGGACTTAGGGCCTCATTCAGTGGCGGTCAGAGGATGCAAGCAGTCACTCAGAAACTGGGCGGCTGCTTGCATCCTGACCGCCCACCTCTGTTTCGGTCATTAGGCTGTGGGTTTACAGCCACAGCTCTAAAGACCGCTCGGGTGATGGTAGCGATGGTCAGAGACCATCGCGACCATCGGGGCTGACGACGAGACCCTAGGGTAGGGTCTCACTTGTCGTAAGCCCCGGGGAGCTTCTGGCTCTGTCATAGCTGGAAGCTCCCCACTGACATCACTAGTGATGTCAGTGGAGCCTCCCCCAAATGGTAGGCATTCCCATGGGAACGCCTCCATTTGGGCTGCCACCCCCCCCCGGCCCTCCTTCCAAATGGGGCGAGCTGTCAATCAACATCGACAGCTCGCCCGCTTTGGAACGAGACCCACTATGACGGCGCTGTCGGTTGTAGCGGGTCTCACGCATGCATACGAGGGAGCTGGCTCCCTCGTGCGCATGCGCTGGCCAAACATCGAGGCGGCCATACGGTCGTAGACCGTACGGCCGCCTCTGAATTAAGCCCTTAGTGTGGAATTGGATAGAGTTCCTTTAATAATGTAGTTGAATTCAATATGTAAGTGAGAAGTAGACCATGGTAAATTGCAACAAAAAGTCAAATTTATGGGACACAGCACATAATGTATTTCCGTGTGTAACACAGCTTCCTCAGAGGCATAGTGAGCTCTAAAAACAACTATCACTTAGTTGTAAAAATAATGAGAAACATTAGTAGACAAACAGATTATATACACATATGGAGAGGATCTGTGGTGGCTCCAGAGGTGGGGCTGCAGCACAGTCCAAAATTCAAATAGGGGAACCACACTAATTGCCTTTTCAAATGCTGCCAAACAAACATTGCTGAGACTCACTGGCAGTTAGTGTGGCTCCCCTATTTAAATATTGGACTGCGCTGCAGCCCAACCCCTGGAGTCGCCACTGGAGAGGACTAATAATACAAATATGATATATTATAATGACTAAACATAAATATGTATGTACCTAGAAGGGAAAAATAACACTCATCCAATATCATCTACACAGAGTGTTGTCGGTCACATGACTGCACTGGCTATATACATCATTATCCCATTTAACAGATAGGATGTAATAGTAACCTAGTGTGGATATAAATGTACCTTACAGTGGTAGTCACATTAACCAGTGATGTAATGGTCATGTGATAGATAGTAGCCAATCACTATTCATTAATGATGGGTTTTGGACTGCAATTATCTCAGAATATTAGGAACCAATCCTATGTTATTAATTAGCAGTATTCCTTTTTAAAAAAAGTCAATGATAATTATTTTGAAAGAGGATATTGAGCCTTTTTGATGTTACTAAGTTTAGCTTGCACCTTAAATAAAAACTACACCTCTTCAGAAAAAAACTCACCCCTAATATAAAATCAGTAGCATTTACATTTATTATGTAAGGTGAAAATCAAAAACATACATTTTCTCCAAATAAGCCGTGACATGAAATCAACATCATTGGCATTTACATTCTTCAAACACCATTCTCTACCAAACATCCATTGAACCCTACACTAGTCCCAACATAATATTAACTATCAGTTCTCAGATAGCATTAACCCACAAATTAATCCTACCTGTCCCCATATAACATTAACAGAGCCATAACTAGACTTTTTGGTGCCCTGTGCCAGAAAGAGCATTGGCGCCCCCCTCATTTTTCAAAGGGACATAATGCACCCAAAAAAGGGGAATGGCTTCATGGGGAAGGGCCAGGGAAGAGATAGGAGAGGCCAGGAGATGCTGGGGATGAAATAAGAGGAAGCTACAAGCAAGAATGATAATAAGCAGAAATTTGACAGGCCCAAACAGCGCCCCCTGACCTGTGGTGCCCCGTGCGATGGCACTGGCTGCCTTACCCTAGCTACGGCCCTGAACATTAAATATCCAGCTCCCAGACACATCTAAACTCTCAGGTTCAACACCAGTTCCCACATATTAACACTCAAATCCCTACAAAACAATTAACAGTCCCAATTAAACGCTAACATTCATCTCATGTGATGTGTGATAGGGTCACACAATACTAAACTCCATAAATGTATCACTCCTTTATATAGTTATAGCTAGGCTTGACATATCATCTCTTTAATTTGTGACACATGTGAAGTACACAGGAGTTGTGCCTGATTAAAACCATGTTAAATGGAGACTTGAAGTCAACTAGCCACATAACCTGTGTAATTGATGTGTCCAGTATTAAAGGGATGATGTGGCATTTTACTAATGCTGGCCATACACGCTACAATTATCGGAGCGTTCCGCTCGATATCCGTGGATCGCCACAATAATTGTAGCATGTGTGCGAGGGACCGAGTGTTAAATATCGCTCGGTCAGGCATGCCGAATTGTCCAGAATGCCCTTCCCATGCTATATTTATGAGTTAAAATGTCAGAATCGGGCAGTGTATGCACAGGCGCTGCCAAAAGATATTTCCAGTGTTCCTTCCCATGGAAGGAACAGGGAAATGTCTTCTCCCCTGGGAGGATGTCGGGGCTAATACACTATGAGATATTTCACAGTGTATGCCGTGGACATCTGCTGGCTGGCAGGCTGCCAGATAAAATGTCTGTCGGTCTGAAAGGCATTTTATCTGGACGTGTATACCAAGCTTTAGTGCCTGATTCTAGGTCACTTGCAAAAGTGAATGCAGCAGCACCTTTTGGAGGTAGCCCATCTGCGAGTTTATGCAAATGTTGCTACAAACTCCTTCCCCCAATGTTTATCCATTCGGCCATAACAAAAGAGGATGCGGTCTGACATGCCTCCTCTTCTCCCCTCCTACCTCATTACTCTTTGTTGTGAGAGGCGGCCGGCGATGTCTGAAGGATGGGGGCTTTAGAGACCAGGGGCTATGGGGGCTGAGTGGGCTTAGTCGGCTCCTGAGTGGCAGGCTTTGTCTATGGTCTGGGCTGCTGTGCTGCGAGGGGCAGGGCTTCTGCGGTGCAGGCTGCTGTGCTGCAGGGGTGGGGCTTCTGTGGTGCAGGCTGCTGTGCTGTGGGGGGCGGGGCTTCTGCAGTGCAGGCTGCTGTGCTGCAGGGGGCGGGGCTTCTGTGGTGTAAGCTGCTGATCTGGAGACTGCTGCTGCTGTTTGAGCTGATGGCCAGCCAGGCTGCCCCTCTGACCGCGGTAGTTGGACTTGCGCCCATGCCTCGGCCGCCACTTCCCCGCCTGTAAATTTTCCCTCCCATACCTCCTCCACTTGCCCTAGTGACCGGCCCTGGTGTGAAAACCAGAGGAGAGGAGCGGTACAGCAACTAGCCTACAGTCAGACTGCGTGAAAGGTAAGTTCTCTCACTCACCCTTAACTCCTGTTGTGGTTTTTTATTCATTCTCTCTCTCTCCCCTCCCCCTCCCCCTCCATAACATACTGTACCATTTGCCTCTACCCTTTAGCCATTGTGAATCACTCACTGCTTCTCCTTGTAATCCTCTTCCCAGTATACTCTCTCTCCATCACCCACTTTGTCTCCGTTAACCTCTCTGTTACCCACTGCTTGTCACCCTCTCCACATCACCCTCTGCCTCTACCTGTCCCCCTCTCTGTTACCCACTGCTTCTCCTTGTCACCCTCTCCCATCACCCTCTCCCCATCACCCACTGCCCCTCACCCTCTTTCTTTCACCTACTCTGTCACCCACTGCTTTTCCCTATTGCCCTCTGCTTGTCATTCTCTCCCCATCACCCATTGCTTCTCAATAACACCCTCTGCTTGTCATCCTTTCCATGTAACCCTCTGCCTCTCACCGTCACCCTCTGCCCATCCACCTCTCTCTCTCCCCCCATCACCCTCTATCTCCCCCTGTCACCCACTGCTGTGGGGCATATTGTGAAATATATAGATATATATATTATCCATAACTTCCACAAGGTTTCAACAGAGCCTAACAAGGGGTGGGCCCCAAACCGGTATCTTGTCTAGGGACGCCCACTTTTAGATTTTGTGCATGTTATAATATGAATTAGTGCATCCTTAGATGCCACCATCGGTCACTCATTGAAACTTGTACCAGCCCTGTGACAGGTGAAGTTTCTCCATCTAATTATGGCCTCCTATGGCTGTGGCTGTGCATCTGGGAAAGCAGATGGTGACATTGGCATGCCCGTGACACTCCTGTAATACCCTTACTGAACAGCCTATTTTTGTGTGCACTAGTAGTCTCCTTCCATTCATCGCCCAGGAGCGCACATCACATTCCTTCACATTTCTGATAATGTCTGAATTGCCCGTAACAGCTCCTTTATGCTTACACTCTGTATACTGCAAGTATCTTTGGTTTTTTTTTTACATTTTTGTGCATACGCTAAACTACTGTACGTGAGCATCGGCATTACGTGCAGGTTGGGTATGACTTAGAATTAGGCCCTAAATATTACTCTTTTTATATATAGAACTTTACATATAGATTATGTATACTTATTTAACTGCTGAGTAGGTACTTTGTTTCTCACTAATGTCTCTAAGGTTCAGCAATAACTCTTTCTTTTATTGTTAGTGACTTCATGGCAGAGATATGAAGCTCATCAAAAGGATAATGAAAGTCTTTCTGGTGATCAAATGTGGCCTGCACTATGAGCCTGTATTTTACCACAGTGTGCTGGTACGAGTGTGCTTTGCACCAATATCTCACTCCTAAAAAATCATCTTCTGAATAGTACAAATCAGATGCATTACTACCATAGGTGCAAGGGGTGCAGGTTGACGGGGGCCAATCACCCTTATCGAAGTTACATTCGTTATATACATTTTTAACCATTGGGTGGAACATAGGGTCCCTTACAAACTTTTGCTTTGGGGCCATCAAATACCTAGATACCCCTGGTTCAGATTCACAGTTTTTGTGACCATGCCATTAATTATTGACAGCATTTATATGCCCCTAGACTCTCCTCATAGCTTCATTTAAAGGATATTTGGTGAGTTTTTTTCATCTGCTGTAATCATTTCTTCCTCTGATTATTCTGCTGCTGCTCTCACTTTAACTTAAAAAAAAAAAAACTGACCTGTGAAATGCCGTTCCGACATTGATGATAAAATAACTAACTTCCTCTGCTGACTCTGTCATAGACTGATTGTTGTGAGCCATCAGCTTTTCCACTCTCTATGCAAGCCTCTTCTCTGGGCTCATGGTGGCACAATAATTGATTTGTCAGTTATCTAGCATTAGCCAATGAACAAGGAAGGGATAACCCCAAGTACTAATGTTAACCCCATGACTGCTAAAACCAGTTCACCTTAGGCAGTGGTAGGTTATAATATTAGCCCTCAAATCCCAAAATATTATTAATCTACACAGTCCTAACATATCATTAATTCTCTTAAAACACTTACTTTATCTGTAGAATGCTGTCTGATGCCTGGAAGTAAAATCTCTGTCTGTGCTGATTGTGGTAGGCGTTGCAAGGGGGAATTACAAAGGGTGAAGGGTTGGTGTGTATGTTTATGCTTTAGAATGTGATATTACAGTTATTTGCATTTGGATGTCATACAATACAGTTTGCTTTTGAGACTCCTACGTAAACATACTATATTTTTAGTAATTAAACTACTAATAGTAGCATGCATCCTAGACATTTTCACACTCGGGGGGTCATTCACTTAGCTGCAAATTTAAAATGTTGCTTATATCTGGCCAGGGAAATCTTCTTTGTTTCATTTCATGCCTCAGAAAGTTGTGAGAAAAAAACAAGCAATATTTTCATACCATAAATGCTGGAAATCTGCGCAGTTGTAGATAACTTAAGTTTGAGAAGGAATTTAAGAAATACTGTACACAGCACTCTAATAAGATATTAATAGTCTGTTGTAAATAACGCTATATCAAAATGTATTAATAACAGATAAACAATATATATATATATATATATATATATATACTCATATGCTATACATTTGGATAATACAAAGAGCATACAATTAATACAGAGACAGCACAAATATAATAATTTTTTCTAATTCAATTACTGTTGTTAACAATGTGACCACAAAAATTATGCGATTGAAGGTTTATTATACCTTTCAGACAACTGGCTCTCACTGTATTTCCGTTGAACAAATCAACTGGATGGAAGAAACATGTCTAGAGGACTCAATTTACTCTATTTTCTTCAGTATATTGCTACACTTTAAAAAATCAACTGGCATTGTTCCCGTAACCATCAGGATATGACTACACCATTTACAAGTAGCAGCTATTGAGAAACTGATGCTTCAACTTCTGTGGTGATTAAAAGACCGGTTGGAGAAAAGATGTGAACTGTCATCTGCATTGGCTCCATCAGAATCTACAGTATAAGGATATATTTGTTCACCTCTTCGTTCATTGCTGGTACTCTTCCTATGACTGGAGCACACACACAGAATATATGATTGCTCTGTAAGATACATACTGTATAGTTTCATGTCTGTGTCCCTATAAGCGTATTGGTCCCCTTCATCAATGGGAAGTTATATTGCCAATTAAGAGGAGTGGCTTGTGATTTCTGACATCTATTTAGTGGCATTGTACTTAAACTGTCCAGAGTTTAGATAGTATTTGCCATCTGTACTGGCTCCATTAGCCACTCTGCTATGCTCCAGTCAGTCCTGTCCCATATTCTGTTGGTAATCCTGTATGCCTGTGTTAATTATCTGATCCAGCAGCTATGGGCTGCACCTATGACTGCTCTTTTTAAACCTTCTCTTCAGTACCAACTGGGCCAATCAACCTCTCAGATTCCTAGTGTCAGACTCCTGTGCTTTGTGGTAAACATGCTCCAGTGCTGTCTGGAAAACCTGCTCAGAATTGCTCACAGTATTTTGCTCCAGTGCTATCCAAAGAACCTGCATAGTATTGCTCCAGAGCATTCAGCTCCAGTGTTATTCAGAGATCCTGCTTTGTATTATTCCATAGCATTCTGTTCCAATGATATCCAAAAAACCTGCTTAATATTGCTCACAGTATTCTGCTCCTGTACTATTCAGTAAACCTGCTCCAGAATCACCAGCTGTTTATTGACATTTCTACAGCAGTGAGTTACCTTGTCCATTTAACTGTTCATGTGTCTCACCTTGCTGCTTTCAGGCAGCTCAGTATTCTGTTATTATTACCACCTATTCTGACTTATACCTACAGTAGTAGGTTATATCTGTTCTGCCATTACCCAATGACTGGTACAATTTGAGTTATTGCCTTACTGCAGTACTGGACTATGTCATAATATTCACAGTGCATTCAGACTATACATTCCTCGACAGTTTACATTACTGGTTCATTTGTATCCTGTATATGAAGACTACTTCATTTCTGCTTCAGTTTCAGCTTGTTCCTGAAATATAAACTGTATGTAATAATGGTTGCAAACAGATATTTCCTTGCTGCTGCCCCCTACATCATATGCAAATTTTTAATTAGTTTAAAAAGAAAATGGTGATCTTACCATGGAATCTCCCTAAGGCTGCTTTATCCCCTTTTGGCTGCTTCCCAGTCAGACAGTGAATTGAGCCATCATTGAGCATGATACAGTATTAAAACTAAAACTAGAGATGAGATGGTTGGTTCTGCTGAAAACTGAACACAGCAAAACTTTGGATTTCGAGTTGAACCAAGTCCCGACTCATTTCTAACCCCAAGTCAGATATTAGATCTAAAAACCCCTCATGATTCCAGGTTCCAAAATTGGTGAAAATTGACTGTAAATGAATGCTATTGATATTAACAATATTACAGTATAGGAACAAAACAGGTCCAAGTTACATGCTTTTAGCTGAATTATAAATCCAAAACCAAAACACTTGAGGGTGGTTTTGCCAAAACAAAACATGATGATGATTTACATCCACACCTCTTATTTAAACAGTGGAAAAAATAAGGAAATAGCATTTCCCATTTTCTTCTTTGTACCAACCCTTCTCTATTAATAAGGCTCATAAAAGCTCATAAACAAATGGGGGCATTGGGGCTTTCATTATTTTGAATGCTCTTATTTAAAACTTGATTTTATATTTGCATTGGTCTATGTACAGTATATTAATGCTCTATCAATAGTAAATGTACCTAAAGACAGCACACTGAAATTATAATAATATGAACCCTTACAGTTTATCAAACAGAAGCATGCAATCAGCAGCACAATCCACAATCTCTGAGCACACTTTGAAGATTACCAGAATATTCTGTCCCACAAAGTGAAACCTAATTTTTGCACTGCAGAAATACTGTAGGCACATTTCTTTGAATATTGTGCCTTTCCATGGAAAATCCTCACTTTAACAGTATCAATTATTTGTTACTCTGTCATGTGTCTATCAAAACGGGCTAACTGTAAGTGTGCATGATAAAAGCACAAGACATCACAAAAGAAGAGAAAATTGCTTTTGAGCAATGCCTTATGATTCATTTATACAATATATTGCACCATAACTCAGCCATTAGTAGGGAAGTGCGCCGACCCCGGTGTTTTGGTTTTGGATCTGTATCTCCTTCAAGGTTATGGATCTGGATTTGGTTTTGGATCTCGATTTTTTAAATAAAAAATAGATACAAAGTTTTAAAAATAGCTAATATCAGGTAATTTTTGCAATTTAAAATCCGAATTCCGAACCGCAAAAAGATCAGAACTGTGACCCGGATTTACCCGTATCTTCTCAGAAGATTAGACCCGCTACTCGGATTTACCCGGATTCATGAAATTCGGGTGGATTCGGATTTCTGGAGAACCGAACCGCTCATCTCTACTCATTAGGAATTAAAATTGTACATAAAATGAGGGAATTGTATGGAAAAAAATATATTACATCTGGCTTTTTAAATGAATTACTGTTTAATAAAAGCATGAATTTAGCAAATCATTCAATGGGGATCATTAACATCATACAGAGGTGGAAGTTTATCTGTCCCGTAATTGTACTCTTAGTGAATAAGGCTTAATGTCAATTGCATTTTGTTTATCAATCCATTTAGAAAATAGTAATAATTCATCCTCTTCTTCTTCCTCATCCTTCTCCTCCTTCTTCTTCCCAAATACCATAATATTTATGCATTATTAAAACAAAATTAAGTTATGATACCAATTATGGAAAATCATGCAGCTCAGCTCAGCTCTGTCCATCTGTTATGGAATGCCTCACATAATACAAGAAACAAATATTATATTGTCAATGGAATGTGCTGTATTAAAAACATCTTACAGGGACACAGACAAAGACTAGAGGCCATATCTGTGAAGAGAAAAAAGTAAAGTAATAGCTTATGCTATCACTTTACTTCTAGCTTTGGACCCAGCTATTTTATTGCACATATAACCAGTTAATTTAGTTCAACAGAAAAAAGGAGGTGGAGGGAGTCAGTATCTCATTTAATTTAAATGTTTTATTAAAATACATGGTGTCCCTAAAATCTGGACACATAGGCAAAAAAGCATATTTTCAAAAAATGAAATGACGTGCATTAAATTCATCTGCTATTTTTCAATATGACCATTCTTCACGTCCACTGAGAAGTACCACTTCAATTCTTTCTTCTTTCGACAATACCATATTTAATCTATATTTAATGAGATTTCCTATGTGTCCAGACTTTAGGGACACTCTGTACAATAACCATATCAATAGACTGACAAAACAGTTTAAAATATGTATTAAATCTCTGCATTCATATGATAAGTAGAAGTGTGTGAAAAATAAATAACTTATAGGGGATTATTAAGTGTGATATACAATTTTACAATATTCTTTTCATGGCAAATAATCATCTGTATAATGTGCAAACAGGAACATATATTTAGATAGAGTTAAATGTCCCAAAGTAGAATTTTGGTACCTAAGTTCCTTCAAGGAAAAAGACTGTCAATTGATGAAGTGAAATGTTCCAAAACAAAATATATAGCTTATTTCCTTACATGTTTCATAGCTTCTCTAATCTTATAGAATGTGCTGGTGTTCTTTAGCATTCTGTATGAGATATGTAACTGCCTGCTATGGGTAGTCACAACATTCCAGGTGAGATGGGAAACCTTTTAAATTCAGTTGGTGACACTCAGTGTGTGAATTGAACCACAGATGGTACTGTAGGTGAAGGAAGTCGCAGCTGATTATGCATGAACGGAACCTTGCATGTTGAGGCTAACTCAGAGTTTGTATTGCCAACAAGTTTCTAGTATGTACTTATTGCCCAATGCTTAAATGATCTGCTATAAAATGAGAGTAATCGAGAGATGGGACCACTATCAGGGATGACTGCAGAAAATAAACTTAATACATTTCTCTTTCTAATGACCCATGGTTTCTTCAGAAGGAAGGTAAGTTTGGTGTCTGCACAGCAATCTGTTTATTTTGAAGGTGTCAGATTATACTGATGAACTCTTTACTGGCATACTGTACATTGATCTTATATTAACTAAAAATACACAAAGGCATTTGAGATACTAGTTCCCAATTATTAACAGCATATCAACCAATAGCATAAAAGAATTAAGTCCCATGATACCAGTTATAGGAGTAGATGTACTAAGCCTTGGATAGAGATAAAGAGGAGATATATAAAGTACCAACCAATTAACTATAAGTTTACAGGCTGTGTTTGAAAAATTATAGTAAGGAGCTGATTAGTTGGCAGACAGAAAACTGTCTACCAATTTATTGAATGTGCATACTAGTTAATGGAATAGAAAGAAGAATAGAAAATTTATATTTTTATCCTTCTGAACATGTGACTCTTAAAGGTTATGAAAGTGGGAGCAAAATATTTTAGCAATCTTATGTATATTCACAAATTGTTACTATTAAGGTTGATTCTCCCATATCCAGAACGCCTGGGGCCAGGGGTATTTTGAATATCGGAATATTCAGTTTTTTGGAATATTTGCATACTATAATGATATATCTTGGGAACGGGACCTAAATCTGAACACTGACTGCATTTATGTTTCATATACACCTTATACACACAGCCTGCAGGTCATTTTATACTATTTTTTTAATAATGTTGTGCCTTAAACAAAGTTTGTGTACATTGGACCATCAAAAAGCAAAGGTTTCACTCTCTCTGTCATGCTAAAAAAATTCTGTATTTAGGAATATTCTGTATTTGGACATGGAAGACTCAACCTGTATCACCTTTTTTAGGTTGACGCTGCTGTTTGCTCCAAAATACCTGGTACACAATATATCCCGCATGTGGGTTTATTCTAAAGGATAAGGAGAAATCCAAGAGGAGGCACTGGTACATTTGACTAGCAAACAGGTGTTTACAGTAGCAAGATTTAGCAGTATTGATACTGTATCATTATAACTATGTTGCAGAAAACCTCAAAGGGAATACATTTTGAAACCAATTCATAGATACTATATGTTTGTTAAGCAGTAGTATATTCAATCTTTCTGTACCTTTATATAAAGGTCAATGTCATGATTGAAACAGAGTGTCACACAAAAATAATTCAAAAATGTAACTGTAGTCTCCTTATTTCAGAGAATAGACATCTCTCTGACTACAGGCAATGCAAGTAATAAGCAACAATAAGGGAATAAATTTACAAATTATTAGTCACTTTATTTTATAGAATCAAAGTTATATATGTTTGTGGAAGAAAGGGTCATCTCTGCAGGTCATGCAAGTAAGAAACAACAATTGCAGCATCAATTTATTTCCGTAAATTCAACACTTGTATAATCACAACAGAACAGAGAATACCCTCATAGGAATTACACTGTGGCGATATAATGCATACTGTATGTTCCTCATTAACAAAAGACAATATAAATGAAACAAAGAGACAAAGGGCTCTATTTACTACAATCCAAATTTAAAATGCAGTTGTACTGTGATATTTTTGCCTAAATATCACAGGGATTTATCAAAAATCCCTTGCAGGGGCAGAGCTTGTTATAAAGCGCAGACCCTGGGATTCCCATCCGCAGTCTTCTCAATGTAAATTTAAAAAAAAAAATACAGTGAGAAGGTGTCCAGTCAATGCGCCGATCGGCCACTGTAAAAAAATTACTTACCTTTACAATCTATTGCAGAATTACTGTAGTTCTTTCTTCCACAAATATAATATAATGATAATAAAAGAGAGGGAGATGATTGAGGTAAATACCAGTACCTCTTCAACAAAAAGACCAGTATCACTTAAACGAAAATGAAACAAGAATGAAAGTGGAGGATCTATAGATGAAAAATTTAATTAGTGGTCATGTTCAAGGCCCTGAATACAGAGTTCTAAGTTGTGTATTAAGTATGCTTCTCTAATGCAAAGTCTGCAGTATCTGTCTCCTCCCCTTTAGGTCAACCCAATTCTTATTACTGCACCAGCACAGTCTTCAGACAATGCATGCATAAGCTATATACTGGAGACAGATCATAAAATGTTGTGATAGTGTAGCCCAGTGGTTCTCTAAATCGCTCCTCTGGACACCAAACAGTTCACATTTTCCAGGCCCCATAGCAAGTGCAGAAGTGTATTTATTTCTCACACACATTTTAAAAGATCAGCAGGTGGAGCTAGTGATTTCACTTGTGATTCTGTGAGGAGACCTGTAAAACAAGCACTATTTGGGGTCCTGAGGTCCAAGTTTGCAAACCTATGGTGTTGCCGATAGACTTAGTTGAATGGCTTTCATCATTTAAAGATGGCATTAGCAATTGGAGGCCAAGCTCTGAAAAGCTAAGCTTCCAAAACTATATATATTTGTAGTTTAGAAATCTACCATGCTGATTTTGCAATCAAAAATGAAAAGGATATTTTGGGACTACTTGTGTTTGGTGAAAATCCTCTGAATGTTTTTTGAGGATTTTCTGCACAATAATTTTTTTTTATACGTATGTCAATTAGTGAAGTATATTTATTTTTGTACCTATGACTTTATGTTTCATTACTTTTATACTGTACATCTGCTTGAGTTAGAGTTCATTTGGTATTCAACTCATACCACATTAACTTCATTATTACTTAGGCCAGTATAAAAATCATTGATAAATAAAATAAATATATAAATACATGAATTTCCAAACCTTCAATACATTTAAATTTGTTAGTTTTCTCACTTTGTAGTACCATAGTTTCATGATAAAATATACATTATCTGATTATTTTATTTTTGAACATGTAAGTAATAGAGGTCAATACAAAATAATGGCCCTCATTCAGAGCCGTACGCTCTGAGCAGAGCGCATGCTCTGAATGAGGGACGGCCTCCATTTTCATGGAGCGTCCTCCTGGACGCTCGTATAGCTGTGGGTCACCACCCACAGGCTATACGAGCGTGCATTGTAATGGTCGCGATGGTCGAGACCATCGCGACCATCGAATTTGCGAGCCGGAGCCTGCGGTTGAGGTTTTCAACCGCAAGCTCCGGAGTGATTTTGGCTCTATCAGAGCCAAAATCACTCCCACTGACATCACTAGTGATGTCAGTGGGCCGGCTTCTGATGGGAGGCGTTCCCGTGGGAACGCCCCCATCAGGGAGGCACGTCCCCGGCACGCCCACCAAAGGGGGCGTGCTGTCAATCAACATTGACAGCACGCCCCCTTTGATCGGACACAACGAGCGAAGGACTTTCCTTCGCTCGTCGCGTCTGGCGCATGCGCACGACGGAGCTCCCTCCGTCGTGCGCATGCTCAGTCCATAACATCGACCCACTTGCGAGCGGACAGCCGCTCGCGAGTGGGTCTGAATCAGGCCCAATATTATTTATAGAGGTATTTTGCAATCATGGTACTGTATCAGCACCTTGAAAACTACCAACATTAGAAGCATTCAGTCTCATCTATTGCAAATGCATACATACGCATACAAATTGAAATGTTTTATTTTCCTTTTTGTTAATTTTTGGCAAAGATTTCAAATAGGACCAGTGGCGTAACTAGGGCAGGGCGAGTGGGCCACATGCCCAGGGTGCTATGGCAAGCCCTGAAGAGGGGGGGTGCCACCAGCCAGGGAATCATACCCACATGCCCTCCCTCCCACCACCATTGTGTCCAGAGTATGCTTTTTAATGAGCAGGCAAGTGTGCCTTCTAGCCTGCTGCTGGCTTGGCTACCTGTAGGGTGAGCTGCAGCAGAGGCTCACAGCCACTGCTAGGCAGACTTCCAACCAAGCTCTATCCTCCTCCAGACTAGAGTTGCCATCTTCACCGGGTGAGGAGTGATTCTTCCCTCCCCGGCACTCTGCATTGCTGCTGCATCCTCACCACAGGTAAGTTCTTGGGGGTGGGGGGATGTATTGGATGGCTAAACTGCCGCAGGAGGGGACAGGGGGTGTTCATTTTTTATGTGTGGGCTGCTGGCTGCATTTGTGTGTGTGTGTCTCTGTATAGGCTTTCAGTGTGTGTGTGTAAGGGTGTCTATATAGGCTTTATGTGTGTGTGTGTCTGTGTAAGTGTCCGTCTGTATAGGTTTTGTGTGTTTCTGTATAGGATTTCTGTGTGTGTGTCTGTATATGTTTTGTGTGTGTGTGTGTGTCTGTATAGGCTATGTGTGTGTGGTTGTGTGTCTGTATAGGCTTTCAGTGTGTGTCTGTATAGGCTTTGTGAGTGTGTGTCTGTATAGGCTTTCAGTGTGTGTGTGTATGTGTCATGGTGTATGTGTACATGTGTCAGTGTGTGTGTAAATGTGTCAGTGCGTGTGTATATTTGTCAGTGTTTGAGTGTATGTATATGTGTCAGTGTGTTTGTATTTGTGTGTATATGTGTCATGGGGTGTGTAATTTGTCAGTGTGTGTATGTATAAGTGTCAGTGAGTATGTGTAAGTGTGTGTGTATGTGTCAGTGTGTGTGTATGTATGTATATGAGTCAGTGTGTGTATATTTGTCATGGTGTGTGTGTATATGTGTCAGTGTGTATCCATGGTAGCGTGTGTGTATGCCTGTGTGTGTATATGTGTCAGTGTGTATATGTCTGTGTGTATTGTGGAAGTAAAGAAGCCATTTTGTTGTAAAGTATGCCACATATTCATTGAAGGTAAATGCATAGGGCAGGAAAGATTCATTCCGTGTGCAGACTCTGTCATATAGTCACAGAAAAGCATATGTACATATATGGTAAGGTATGCGATTCCAAATCTTTACCTAGCCCTGTGGTTTTTTTCTAAATGTAATCACAAACAGATGTACTCCAGAAGCTATAAATGTATGTAGTTTGCTGCCATTAAACCAGAGACAGTTGTGTTCTTGGATCTCTCTCTCTCCTGAGTAATACATAGCATATGCTGCAGCAACCAAAAGAAAGGAGGGTCTCTGAGCTCACTGTATTTATAGCCATAGCTAAAATACAGAACTGACAGTATCTGTGTCAGTGTGTATCTATGTCAGTGTATGTGTATCTGTGTCAGTGTGTGTTTGTGTGTTGAGAGACAATGCGGGGGGGTGATGGTGTGCTGAAATACAATGCAGGGGAGGAGGCGATGGTGTGGCTAAGAAGAGATGTCAAACGGAGGGAGATGATGGTGTGGCTAAGAGATAATGCAGCAAGATGATGGTGTGGTTGAGAGACGCAGGGGGAAGGAAGTTACACAGGGGAAAGGTATCTGGTTGAACCGCTATCGTATGATGATGACCTTGTTAATATTCCTACACAAACAAGCATCTTCCGGACGATGTGACCTACATGAATAGTGCATACTGACTGAAGGAGCCGTCATCCAGGGAGGATGTATTTCTTCAGAGGTACTACATTGTGAGAAACCACTGTATAGGTTAGGTGCATATGGAATAGAAAGGAAAGTTCCCAGACTGACAAGAAATCAGTGGCGTGTCATGTTGGCCTGCCCCATTTTCAGTAGCCATGACCCTTTCGTTGTTTGACCACACCCATTTTTTGTCTATGGGGGGCTCCAATCATAAATTTGCCCTGGGCTCCGAGGACCCTAGTCACACCACTGAATAGGACATACCATTATTATTTTACATGGATATGGTCATAATGCACATACATTTTTATTTTCTAGAAATGAACAAAAATAAATCAGTACAAATGGCACAAAGTGTTCACCTTCTGTTTGTATGATTACTATACCGATTCCATGAAACCATTGTATTGTATTATATTATAGTCTATTATATGGCAAACTAGTTTTTTTTATTAACCATTTGCTTATTTTACATCTATAATAAGTAAACAGTTATTTTTATATTTGCCCTTTTAAAATTAAATAAAGCTGACAACTGTAATTATCTGCAACTATGATTATAATCTGTGTTTAATGTCATATGTGAAATTAATAAAAGGTTATTACTGTGCCTTAATCAATGTTTGTGTGCACAGAGTACAGTATACTGTGTTTAACATTATCTATAGCTGAATAAGTGGTGTTAAATGTCTTAATTTAATTGTTTGACTGCTTGCTGAAGGTGCCACTGTGTTCAGAACACCATATTTAAAACAAGTTCATTAAAAATAAATTACTTAGGTATCACATTTCTGTAATATGTCCAGATGAGAAGTTCAGGTGTATGTACTTCGGTGTTGATATAACCCCTGCTACCTGAATACACATGGTCAGTGCTGTATAGGTGCAGAGCACAAGGGCAGTCTGGGCCTGGTGCAATTTTCATTAAGACATGGAAGCCTAGCATTGATTCTAGAATCTAGGTGGATTCTAGTGGATATTTTACTTCCAGGAGGTAGTTTGATGAAATGGGAAAACTACGGATTTAAACTTGGGCTGTAGTGATCTTTTCCATACAAGGGCTCAACATTCTATCATCTGGGGAAGCAGCAACTGAGTTTAAGATAACAGCAGCAACAGCAGGAAGGCAGATGTGCAAGACTAGGTAGGAGAGAACAGCACTCTCTGCCAACTCTGCAATAATATGATACCACATCTTGTGTAAATAGAAGCCTCCTCGTGGCTTCTGATCTGCTGCTGTGTTTGAAGACCACCAGGTTTGCATACAACTCTCAATCAGGCTCATTCTCTGGTATGCAATTTAATTTTGGGAATTATATAATAAATAGAATACAGCACTTGAATACAAGAATCACTGGAATGCTTTTGCAACTTCTAATTGGTCAAATGTCACAATACATTTCCTTCAAATAAAGTTTAAAAATGTCCCCAAACCTTGATGCAGAAATTATCAAGTCTTAATTTGTTCTCCAGTATCTTGATGGTATCATAAAGTAAGCAACAATAGTGATTTTATGCTAGGAAACCAAGCAAGACTTCAATATAAAAATCAGTTACATGCTGTAGATGCACAGTAGATGCATTTTATCTCTCTCTCTCTCTCTCTCTCTACTCTATATATATATATATATACTTGCATCGGTCCGGCACTCACCACTTGATATTTCACCTTGCCCCCGTGCCTTCCTTAGTAAGAGGCATACCAACAAATTCGAGGCGGCACTGAAGGTCTTTATCCTGCTTTATTGAAACACACCAACATTTCAGGGCACCAGCCCTTTTGTCAAGGTTATACAAAAATAAAAACCAAACTCTTACCTTAAGTAGTCACCCAGGTGTCTCTAGTGAAGTCCGGGCAGCGCGCTCTCCCACACGCTGTGGGCGGCGTCCCATTCTGATGACGTGGTTGCTCAGCACTGCCACTGGTTACCTAGGCAACCACACATCATCAGTATACAAACATTTACTCCTATATATATACACACACTGGAAGATGCAGCCAGTATCATAGAAGATGTGTTTCATCAGCTGTTAAAAATGAAGAGAAAGGAAATAGACTACCAGTTACATGGGATTTCTATTATAGAGAGAAACTAATCCCTCGTGGATTTCGGGTTAAAAATACCCCGACCATTGGTAGATTAAATCCAGAATTCTGTCACAGGTGGATTGGTATATTAAACAAATGTGGTATGGACCTGATGCTCCTTGTCATTGAGGAAGCTGGCAGGGAGCTTAAAAATATCAAGGAACGAATTAGTCAATTTGAAAGCCAGAATAAGCAAGTCTTTGAACATGAACCTGCAAGCGATTTTCAACAGAAGCTTAAAATGCAGTGTGAGACATACCGCAGAGAACTATTGAGATTCAAGCAGAATAAGTATCAGACAGTAAAAATCTGACTATGAAGAAAATAAAGTTTATAGGTGGATTTTGGGCAATGAACAAAGGAAACAACCATTTTTTAGATCATCCCAGCGCAATAGAAGAAAAGTAAATAGGAATAGTGAATTGGCAACTTCCAACAGCGATAGCGACTTTTTAGCACCAGATTCAGATACTCCCTATGCTGAAGCATCTCTCCCTTTAGGAGTCATACCAATAGACAAAGGAAGATCCAAAGGACGGCCACCCGCCGGGGGGGTCAAACCTATAGGATCCAAAGGCAGAGTAGAAAGAAAGAAGACCTAGTGGTGAACCTGTCATCAAGAACGTTCAGCGATGTGGAGTTAAGAGTGCTTAATAAAGGACTATCATTTGTGCCAACTATCAAATTTAATGAGTTTGCATGGCAGTTGGATCTTCATAAATATTCACGGAAGTTACGCCTCCGTGAACATTTTCAACATACCCCGGAGGTTGTTATGAATGAACCTTTGTCTGATTTTATACAACATAGATCTAGGTCCAAATTTGATCCACAAACACATAATTCATCGATTAAAACATACACGAGGTTGCTTGATAACTCGGTTCAGAGGTATAATATGGCTTCAAATCAAGTACATACTAACCTGTCCAAAGAGGAATCTATGGCCCTAAAGAAGAATAAGTGGATATAGGGACGTTATCTTTCGACCGGCGGATAAAGGGGGAGCCACTGTCATCTGGGATTTGCAAGATTACATGTGTGAGGCAGACTGGCATTTAAGTGATGAAGGGACATATTGCCCATTGCCTAATGACCCTACGATGCAATACAAGATGGAATTGGACACAATTTTGAATACAGCAGAAACACAAGGGACAATCTCCAAGAAATTGAAGCTTGCCTTAATACAAGATTTTCCTGTTGTTCCAATCTTGTATTTGACACCTAAAATACACAAGGATGCAATTAGGCCGCCAGGTCACCCTATAATTTCTGCACGCGATTCTCTATACCAACCTGTAGCACAAATGCTTGATCGTGTATTGCAACCTGTGTTGAGTAAATTTCCCACAGTGCTCAAAGATACAACAATGTTTCTGAACCATCTTATTAGTATTAAAAATGTCCCTGAGCATACATTGATGTGTGTTATGGATGTGTGTAATTTATACACCTCCATTCCACATCATTTGGGATTATCAAGCAATTAAAAACATATTGGAAAACCAGGAAAATTGTGATCTTGATAAGAATTTGCTTCTTCAATTGTTGGAGTTAACACTGACCAGAAATTATTTTTTTTATAATGGTAAATTTTTTCTCCAGTGTGCGGGATGTGCCATGGGCAGCAGTGTGGCCCCCACATATGCAAATTTGTACATGGTGGTAGAAGAACAGGAGATGTTTTTTAACAATCTGGACATTTCAAAGCACATTTTATTTTATTGCCGGTTTATAGATGATCTCTTTATGTTTTGGACTGGGGGTGAACAGCTATTGATCAAATTGATGCAACAAATTAACAACAGACAATCCACCATTAAGCTTACTTATGAATTCAGTTATACTAAAATCCATTATTTGGATGTTGAAGTAGGTATTAATAAAGGTGTAATTAAAACCAACATATATAGTAAACCTACTGACAGAAACAATCTATTGCATGCAGCTAGCCACCATCCTGCAGCATTGAAGAGGGGGCTTCCACGTTCTCAAATGCTCAGAGCAAAATGCATTACAAGTGATCCCACAGAGGCAGAGGCAGCGATTGATGCAATTATTGACAAATTTATGAACAGAGGATATAATATTCAACAATTGAAACAACAAAAAGTTCAAGTCATGAAGATTGATCGCAGTCAACTACTAAAATCTTCAGTGAAAAATGACAAAAGGATTATTCCAAGGAAACATCATCTCTCCACTGCAAGTCCAGTGATTCAGCATGCAAGTAAGGCATGCTGGCCGATTATAGCCACAGATGTGAGTTTACCAGGTTTAAAGAATTATAGACCGATGACATGCTTTCTTAGAGGCCGCAATATAAAAGACAGTATTGTACATACTGATATAACTGGACATAATATACATCCTATGGATGAGACTACATTTTTGAGGAAAAGACATGGATGTTACAAGTGTCTCCATTGCACAACCTGCCGTAATATGATAGTGGATAAAGAATTTAAACATCCACATAAAAATACTGTGTATAAAATCAATCATGTATTAACATGTACCACGAATCATATTGTATACATGATAATATGCCCATGTGGACTCGCTTATGTGGGTAAAACCATTAGAACGATGCGGGAAAGGATGGCGCTGCATCGTGGAGCCATCTGATCAGCTCTGACTGGAAAAGCAAATGATCAGCCGGTTGCGCGGCATTTTGCCGAGAGAGGGCACAATATATCACAATTGAGACATATAATTATTGATCATGTGCCTCCCCTGATACGTGGCGGTGATAGAGGTAATCGACTGTTGAGAATGGAAGCAAAATGGATTATAGAACTGGATACGATAATACCAAAGGGTCTTAATGATAAGATATGTTGGAACTCATTATAAAATACATGTATTGCTTTATGGTTAAATATGGCATGGTAATTGATTGGTTTATATCTTCTAAGTGTTGGTAATTTGGTAAATTTGATAATATATATATATATACATTGATTTCTATGTGGGTAGATACATCTATTATGAGATACATATTGAGCTTCTATAGATATAAACAGGAGTATTAATAGTTACAGCTATTGGTAGTAGTAATAATTATGGCATGAGAGCGACAGTGATTTAGAGATGCATGTTGAGTATCAATAGACATATGTGGTATTATTTAATATGACATGAATGTAACTTTATGCATTTCATATAACTTGCTGATTTTACCATGTAACCCAGATGGGTGTGAAGTAGGATTACGTAGTGGTGGTGGAAGTGTGTGGACACTTAGTAGCACTAAGGAGTAAATGTTTGTATACTGATGACGTGTGGTTGCCTAGGTAACCAGTGGCGGCGCTGAGCAACCACATCATCAGAATGGGACGCCGCCCCGCAGCGTGTGGGAGAGCGCGCTGCCCGGACTTCACTAGAGACACCTGGGTGACTACTTAAGGTAAGAGTTTGGTTTTAATTTTTGTATAACCTTGACAAAAGGGCTGGTGCCCTGAAACGTTGGTGTGTTTCAATAAAGCAGGATAAAGACCTTCAGTGCCGCCTCAAATTTGTTGGTATATATATATATATATATATATATATATACAGTTTATATATATTTGATGAAATATAAAAAGCGACAACAAGCCCCATATTGTGTGATATATTAGGTAAATTCACCACACACTGGTGATTATGATCTAACTGATATTGGTACGAGCATTATAATTTCTTACAAATTCACATTTGGTGGGGTTCAGATAAATTGCACATGTCTGGTGCTATATTACACCAACAGTGGGGTACAAATAGAACCAATTCTTTGAAAAAATATTTTTTTCTTCATTCATTTCTCCTGCATGAGAGCATGGCGGCACTCACACGCAGAAACACATATGTCCCTGGTGCCCTCTATAGGTAATCCCAGCCAAGGACCCCAATCCAAATATATCCAAAGAACAATGACACTTAGGTATTAATATAATAAATTACATGAGCTGGAAGTTATGCCAATGTTTTGATGCCTCTTTAATGCATTGTCATTAGGGTACAAAATACGATTAATAATTCACTAACCTTATACCTTTACCAAGCACCACAAGCAGCAGCAGCAACCTGGTCTATAAATATGACACTCAAGATTGATATCAATTCCACGACCAATTACCCTGACAGTTGTGTTTACATATACTGACATATATAGAAAACAGTAAAAATCACTGTGAAACAGGATGACCATAATTAAAGTGGCTGATCAAAGCCCACATTTCATATAAACTTTACAGCAACTACAATATATTGTAGTCATAGAAACATAGAAGCAAAATCAACATTCCTGACTGTATCAACCAATTATCATATTATAATACAAAGTAACCACATGAACACAGCAGCATGTAAATGCATCAAGCCTCTCTTATTAGTTTAACCTGTCCCAAATCATCCCAGTAATATATTACAGAATGTATAGGAATTGATGCGCCCAACTTCCATCAGGAGGCAACACCCCTAAGGTAAAGAACCATATAATGGTAAAAAAAACTATAAAGAAGTATACATGATGAGGATATTCACATGAAGCAATGTAGTTCTCATTCAAACCTTTTGGTCTCATGGTGCCCAAATGATAAATCCATTGAGACTCACAATGGAGTAACTTCAGGGATCTATTTCCTTCTCTAATTGTTGCAGGGATATGATCTATAAGCATATAATGTAAAGTTGATAGATTATGGCCAGCCTGGGCAAAATGTCTTGCCATAGGTGGCTCGCTGATTCCCATTTTGATGGCTGCCATAATCAGGGACTGGTGTAATTCCATCCGCTTGCATAGGGTTCTGTCGGTTTTGCCAATGTAACTGAGCCCACACAGACATGTTATAAGATTACATATCTTGTTGTGCATGTCAGTTGTTGTCAAATAAAGAACCTCTTGCCACTAAAAGGGTGGCAGAAACTGTCACCCATAGTGAGATAGCTACAAGTTAAACAACCAAGGCATTTAAAACTGACATTCTTTCGGCGTAAAAAAATTTCAGATTCCTTGTTGGATTTCCCTGAGATGTCTGTCTTAATGAGCCAATCACATGTATTATGCCCATGTGTATAGCAAGGCATGATATCCATGTTGCTCAGGTTTAATTCCTCTTCATTTTTTACAATGGGCCATAACTGCTTTGTAACTTTGCGAATAGCACCACTGTTAGTATTGAAATTTTCACCCAAGGCATTTTACACTGTTGTTCTTGGACTTAGTACTTGGTACCAACAATTTAGTTCTTGGTATAGACAGTACATGATCTCTAGCTTTAAATAGAGAATCACAGTGTAAAAATGCCTTGGGTGAAACATATATTTATCAGTATTACACTATTTTTTTATTTTCTCCCATTTACCCATAAATGTTCAACACGGGAGCACTATATGAAGACTTATAAAGATTTCTAAAGGGACAGTGGAAACCCTTAAATTACATTGGACGTAAGGTCTTTGTATCTATTTTTGAAATATTTTTGCACTGAAGGAACTCACTCTGCACAATTTTTTTTAAACATTTTTGTTGATGATTTCTGAATATATACTGTAATTTATCTGGAACAACTTAGCATCCACCTCAAAAGCAAAAACATGTTTTTTATTATGTTCTGTTTGAATTAACTACAAATGTTGTAGATATTTTCTTTTGACAATGTGTGGTTAGTTACGTCACTTACGCTTTTATTTACACACACACACACACACATATATATTTAAATATAAGACACAGAATGTACTGCAGCACTCGGAGACTTGAAAAATCTTTAAATGTATTTAGATCCTATCAACATAGAAAGCCAACGTTTCGGGGCACACTCGCCCCTTTGTCAAGGTACAATACAAACAGGAATACATAAGCTTTCCTTAAATAGATGAAAGAGCCTGCAAAACAGAGAGCATGGAGAGGAAGTGGAGAGAGCCTGCAGAGTCCCACATCAATTACATCACTGAGCTGCCGGCGCTCGGTCTCCTTTGTAATACAGGAAGTCAAAACAGTGCCGCTAGTTCATATGAAGTAAAGCACAGTGAAAACGTCAAGACACCCTGTAAAAGTGTGACTTTAGAATTAAGTAAATAAACACCAAGGCATATATTGTAAACATAAGGATAAAGGAAAAAAAAATAATAATAAAAACACACTGAAGGACAGCAAAGCAAAAGAAGACATAAACCGGCTAAGTGTCTACAATCAAAGTAATAGATGCACTTGCTATCTCTCAAATGCAAATGTGTTACATACTGTATGTAGGGGAAAAAAGGCTTAGCCTAACCAGAATATTGCTACAGTATGCTAATGTCATAAAGAAAACCTATTAGTTGAACAGTTATACTGTCAATACATCCAGTGGTCAAAAGGACAAAACATCCTTGATCTAAGTAAAAGGTGAATGTCCGAGATTAATAGAAGTCTGAAGGGTCAAAGAAGCCTACTCGGCAGGGCTAGGGAAGGATGTTAGAACCCTAGTGATGTCAAAATATGCTCCAAGTAATTTTTTAGTTGAGGCCATTAGGACTAATGTTATTAAGAGGAAACATTCATCTTGCTTTGATCTGCAGTAATTTCCCTACCCTGTCTCCTCCTTGTATTGATTTAAGTATGTGATCTATAACCATGTGGTTTAAATCTTCTATGGTATGCCCGTATTCAGTGAAATGTCTCGCTACTGGCTGGTCCAAGATTTTCCGGATATGGCTGCTTTTATGGCTGACCGATGTAAACCCATCCTCTCTCTCATTGTTCTCGATGTTTTACCCACGTAATTGAGTCTGAAAAGACAGATAATCAAGTAAATGATGTAAGATGAAGTTCATTTTAAGATGTGTTTAATCTTGTATTGACAATCCAGATGTGGATGTTTGAAAATGTGCCAAGTAACTATATTGTGGCAGGTGGTACAATGTAGACATTTGTAACATCCTGGACTCTTGGACATAAAATTAGGAGTTGATGTACTTTGAGATGAAAAATTGGTACTATCTCTGTGGACAATGATATCTTTGATATTTCTACAATGGGTGAAACAAGGCATTAGGTATTTATGTTTAAAAAAATCCTTATCTGTAGATACAATAGGCCATAAGGCCTTTTATGTCCTAGGGAGGACTGCACTTGAAGTATTGTACTTGCTCACCCATGGATTAGATGAACCAGGCCTTCTGACAATAGGAGATGAAAGTTGGGATCTAAGAATTTATAGCACTTCCTGTTTTTGTCTAGATAGTCTATTAAGGTCATAGCCTCTGTTACGGAATTTCTGAACCACTTTATCAAGTTCGGAATCCAGGACTGTGGGATTGCTATTGATATGTGCTACCAGTATCATCTGGGATTTTGGTAGCCCATTTACTAGGACTCAAGGGTGGTGACTATTAGCCTATAGTAAAGTGTTTTTATCAGTGGGCTTGGAATATACTTTGGTGTTTATGTAGCCATCTTTGAAGGTGATTTGCACATCCAGCTAATTGAGAGTATGTTTACTAAATTGATATTTTAATTATATTGGGGAATTCCTGTCATTGATGTTGGTCATGAGCTGTACAAACTTGGGTTACCCCCTGTCCATAGCATAAATAAATCATCTTTGTAGAGTACAAATATCAATACATCTTTGGTGGTTTCCTGAACCTTGAAGAACATGATGTTTTCCTCCTAGAACATATAGATATTATCAAAAGAGGGAGCTACATTACACCCCATCGCACATCCACTTTTTGAAGGTAGAATTTTCTGTCAAACAGGAAGTATTTCCTGATAATGGTTAGTTCCAAGAGGCATAGGAACAGATCCAGATTGATGTTGTCAACATGTTCCTTTTTTATCAAGGACCTCATAGCTTCTAGGCCCCCTTGATTGGGGATACTTGTGTAGAGGCTGCTTAGATCGCTAATGCAAATAAAGGTGTCACTTGGTATCTTTTCCATTTTTTTCCAAGAGATACAGAAAACTTGTGGTATCCTTAATGTACATTTGTGGCCTTATAACAAGAGGCTGCAAGATGTTGTCTAAGAATTGTGAGACAAGTTGGTAGATGGAATTCCTCGTAGTTTTTGTATTGGTTTTTGTGGATCTTGGGTACAGTTAAAAGAATTGGGGCTACTGGGAAGTCTTGCTTAAGCACAGTGTGCAACTTGTTGCAAATTAGGTTATTGGACCTAGGACTAAGGCGTGATCGCTCACTCTGAGCAATTTTTGCCCATCTGCGCATCCATATAATTTGCAGTGCATGTGCGCAAGCCATTCATTGCGATATGATTTTGGTTGCTCAAAAGCCACTATCAGGTTGCTGCTTTGAGTGACAGATATTGCCATTTGTGGGTGGTAACAGGGGAAGGTGCTTGTAAACAGGGGAGTGGATTTGCAAACACAGGCATGTCAGGCCACCAAAATGCTATTTAAAGGGCATGCATAATTATCAAAGTAGCATCATTGTACATGTCACCTGCATGTACAGTATTTCAGCTAGCACTGATTGCTGTGCTTGAAGCTGGTTAAGGCACCCCAAGGGTTGCGAGCAGCTCTGATGGCTCACGATGGCCCCGATTAATCCTACATTTCCCGGAGATGACGTGTGTTGAAAGTGGCAAGGGGGCATCTTTAGACACTTGCGAGCGCAATTTGCCATAGCTCACAAAACATAGTGGGCGTCCTTATGCGATGCAGTGTGAGAACTTCATTTAAATATCCAGCCCCTTTTTGCAAGTGAGCGACCACAACTTGCGATTGGGTCTGAATGAGCTCCCTAGCTTCCAGAAGACTTTTGCCTAATTCTTTTTTCATTCCTCCAGCGGGTCTAATGACAATTGTTGGAATTGGATAGTTGGCTAAGTATTTAATTTCTACAGTCTTCCAGATTTATTATGACAATACTGATCCCTTATCAGCATGGTGCATCACAATATCTCTGATTGAACCCAATTTTTTCATGGCTATCCACTCAGATTAGGTTAGGTTGTAGTGAGTGTTGTGGGAGGCTGCTGTATATCGGATGATTAATCCAGCAACCATATAAATGATTTGATTGAAGGGTTGACTGAATGGGGATCAAATGTTGATTTTGATCTAGAACTTAGAAACTGGTGGTGAGGAGAAGTTGGAGCGTTTGCTTGTTTTGACTGGAAAAATTCCTGAAGCCATAACTTACGTTCACTATCAAGAACTGCTATCAATGGTGGCTGACTTACTCTAACTCAAACAAAATCCTCCTCCTGAACTTTATCAACTTCTTCTTGTCCAACACATTCTTCATCAACATCCTCATTAGTATCAGATACACAAATATCCCACTTATCCTGATGCATGTCCACAGTAGCATCCTTAATTTCTATATCTCCATCATTACTTTTACTGATACTAGTCTTCACATTTGCAGATGGTGCAGAATTGGTAGAAGGAGGCTTCTCTACTATTGCAATTTCAGAAATATCAGACTCACACATTGCAGTCATAGACACCCTTAGACTCTCCTCCAGGATATGTGAAGTTTGTGAATACACATGGTGAAATATTGTTTTGATTTTAGGTGCCATTTCTTAATCCTTCTTTCACCTTGACCACCTTTAGTAGATGTTGAAGTACCATAATTCGCAACATCTGCAACACTAGTACTGGGTTGCTGCTCTTGCTCTTTCATTGACTCATCCAATATTGGTTTCATTTTTGACACCAGTCAAGAAATTATTTATTTAACTTGAGAATTGTTTTGGGGTGAAAATGATGGGGGGACACCACTGCACACACTGTCACTTACACTGAAAGGAAAAAAACACTATGCCAGTGATTGCCAAACTTTTTGGAATCACGGCACACTAGAGTATCAGCATTTATTGCATGGCAACCCTAGGCCCAAAATTTCTTTTTGAGAAATTCTGCAATATTATTAAGTACATTGTGCTTATGTATCATCTGTAGGATCAATTATGTGGTGGTGTATAGGGTTGCAATTCTGTTTGTCCACATATTTTATTACTGGAAGCCACCACCACTTATTTTGCATATCATATTGACCATAAATAATTTTATTTGGTCCTGGAACATTAACCTGTAGCACCCGTACAAGTGCCATGGCAGCCAGTTTGGGAACCACTTCATTATGCAAATTATTTTTCAATGATTTATTTTTTTTACACAAACAACATAGGCAATTGTTTGCACACACTAATGGTGCGTATACACTAGACGATATGCTCCCTGAGTGATATCGTTTAGTGTGTCCCCGGCAGGGTGTGCTCAATGTCGTTCATGACATTGAGCACATGGGAACGCCATCTGGGTCCGGCCCCACTGACCACCCGGGCTTGCGGAAGCGATACCCTACCGCAGGGTCTCGTCGCAAGCCCAATGGCCACGATGGTCTTGACCATCGCGACCATCATCATGGACGCTCGCATAAGCTGTGGGTGGTAACCCACAGCTATGCGAGCATCCAAGAGGCCGCTCCAAGTTGAGGTAGGAGGGCCCTGATTCAGAGCGAGCGCTCTGGTCACAGCGTCTGGCTCTGAATCAGGCCCTCTGTTTCCTGAAATGGAGGTGTGTTGCAACCATTGGGGATAAGGGAAGAGGCCAAATCTCCATTGGCTGATGGAGATTTCCTGGCTTCTTCCTCTCATCTTTGGTGACTGGCTGCATGACCCCATGGGTCACCTTATCTGGCCGATGTTCCGCAGAGTTTCTGATGCTGCATTGGTAAAGCAGCTCGGATAAGTAATGCAGCAGGAGGCATGATCCATTACCCACTCTGCACAGATGGAATAGCTAAGCTGCTTGCGAGCAGCTCTGCAATTATGTCCGTAGCTGAATAAGGCCCATAGTCAGTAGCATGTTTGTACTCAGTGTGTGAGATTGCAGTCAGTGTGAGTGACAAATAAAACAAACACACTTTGCCGGCAGTCACACTGTCCACCAGGCACCTACTCCAGCTACTACTTATAAATCTATTTGCACTCATACCTACTCCCCATAATCCTAATGGCAACCTGATGACATGTTAATGTTGTTTGTTTAGAATATAGAACTGCAGCCCACAGTCCCACATCCTCTCCATCCACTATCTTGTGTGAATTGGTGCATGGTCACAAGGGAATTTTACATGCAATCCAAAACACATGAGTTCGAATGCTGTGAAGATGACTTTTTGACTTGTTTTAGGATCCAAACTTAGCAGGAAGACTCAGGCCAAGACTCAGAATCACTCAGATCCCCTAACTTTGGGTGTGTTTGGTTTCCAGGAAAATTGAACCGCTCAGGCCATACTCAGATGAAACAACCAATGGTGTATCTAAAGAGGTACAAATCAGTATTTCAGAGCCTATGGACACTGGCAGTGGTGGTTTTGGTATTTGCACACTATGAAGCATGGATGTACACCAGGAAAGGGCTTTGTAGTGGTATCAGCATAAAGTCACAGACGGATGACCAGCAATAGACACAGCTAAGGCTGTGTCTTCTGAATCAGCCCCTTAGTATTAAATGCAGTTGCTTCCAGAAACATAGCGAAAATGATAACACTACAGTATATGACAGCAAATAAGAGATAGGCCAGATGAGAGCTCTGTTAGACATTTTGTAATGGACCTAAGATTTCTGACAGCAAGCATGCCAAAGCATTGGGAAGTAGATCATTATAACATTTATTTTGTAGCATATGAGGTTCTTTTGCCAGAGCAGACAAGGTCCTTGCATGTGTAACTGGGCCTGTCCCACTCTGGCAATTCTATTACTTCTTTAGTGACCACAATGTTAATATATTTTGCTCATTGGAAGGGGAAAATCTAGTGAATAGTACTGCTGCCACACTGCATTTAAGAAGTAGAGATGGAGTTAGAAGTGACAGACAGCAGAAGTTATTAACAGTTAGCAACATTTACCCAGTAGGCTATAGCAGGTTTGAAACAAAACAGAAAAGGATTATGCCCGTGCTCGGTTTTACCCATATCATACATGGTACCAGCAGCATGGCAATATTAATACCATAAATGTATACAAAACAGAAAAACTTTTCCTATCGGCGCTAACAATAATATACCACAAATTTATGTGTGTGCAGCAAATAAAACAAAGGGGATTTTGTCATGATTTGATCAAAGCATTTAAGCGTGCAGCCCAGCAGGAAGGCCAAATGGCCGAGACACGTAGGAGGACACTGGTTTTTAACATAATCTCACAGGACATCTTCAGAAGGAAGAAGTAAGTCTCCTCATCCACTATTGAGTCGACGGCTCCAGTACCAGGGTCATTCGGGCTCGCAAGACCCATTAATGCCGCAGAGCCGGAAATGATGCAGGTTCCAGAGTGCACTGCAGGGACCAGCCAGAAGTAGAGAGTAGTCCAAACGCCGGTCTCCAATAGCGGGACCACTGGAACCGGGTGCTATATTGCTCGCGACATCTCTAGATGCCATGCAGGCCAGGTACACACCGCTTAGGGCCACCGGCAGAAGTACAGACGCATGCACACCAGCACTGAGATCCGGACCACCAAGAAGAGGATACAGCTACATTACACAGAAGATAGATGAGACCTCACCAACTAACTTATTCATACTTTTGACTTTTACCAATTTACCCCGAACTTGTGACTCTTAGTAAGGGTCAGCGACGCCTGCCCTTACACACCCCACTCTAAACACCCCTCTCTCAACTACATCTCTAACTGATCAGTATACAACATACATTCTATAATCATCCACATACAACATGCCACCATTGAGGAAACAATTGTTGCATTGCACATTCGGCAGTGTTAATCATATTATTAATAAACCAAATTTAACCTTTCTCTGTGACATCCACTTTGTTACTTAATTTCCATTAGCATATCTAGGTTTCACTTCCATCTCCCTCACTAGCCCAACTGAGTTACACTCACGGCTGACAGTCACATGACATACATTAATCCATTTCAGGTGCAGGTCTATACTGTGTGTTAACACATACAACTAAGTAAGTGTATATATATATATATATATATATATACACAGTCAGGTACATAAATATTGGGACATTGACATAATTTTCATATTTAGGCCTCTATTCACCACCACAATGGCTTTGAAATGAAACAAACAAGACGTGCTTTAACTGCAGACTTTCAGATTTAATTTGAGGGTAATTACATCCAAATCAGGAGAACGGTGTAGGAATTACAACAGTTTCTATATGTGCCTCCCACTTTTTAAGGGGCCAAAAGTAATGGGACAAAATAAACAATCCTAAATCTAACTTTCACCTTTTAATACTTTGTTGCAAATCCTTTGCAGGCAATTACAGCCTGAAGTCTGGAACGCATAGACATTATTATTAATATTATTATTATCCTTTATTTATATGGCGCCACAAGTGTTCCGCAGCGCCTTACATAGTACATACAACTAATGGGTGAACAAGAAACAA
Organism: Taudactylus pleione; assembly: GCA_031769625.1. NCBI lineage: Eukaryota > Metazoa > Chordata > Amphibia > Anura > Myobatrachidae > Taudactylus > Taudactylus pleione. The sequence goes on from JAUIMM010001030.1 coordinate 5,230,011, forward strand.
GTAACATACAGTACATTACAGTACAGGACAAGGACAAAACTTATATACATTGCTGAAATAGTGATTAAAGCACTCACAATAAGCTGCCGGGAATTGGCGGTCCCGTGTTAGGTGCCCTAATGGGGAGTAGAGAGTAGAAGAAAATGTAAAGAAAAGCACATGAAGGAAGAGGTCCCTGCTCGTGAGAGCTTACATTCTAAGGGGAGGGGCAGACAGACAGGCATGACACAGAAGGGGAAGAAGGGAAGGAATGAGCATGAGGTGGGTTAGGATGAGTGCTGGAAGGCCTTGATGAAGTAGTGGGTCTTGAGAGCCCATTTGAAGATTTGAAGAGAGGTGGAGAGTCTGATGGGGAGAGGGAGAGCATTCCAAAGGTAGGGAGCAGCACGGGCAAAATCTCGGATGCGGGAGTGGGAGGAAGTAATCAGTTGGCAAGAGAGGCGGCATGCATTAGTTGAGCGAAGTGGGCGGGCGGGAGTGTGAAGGGAGAGAAGGTCAGAAATGTATGCGGGAGAGGATTTGGTGAGGGCTTTGTAGGCGAATGTAAGAACCTTGAATTGGCATCTGAAGGGGAAGGGGAGCCAGTGTAGGGCTTGGAGGAGAGGGGAAGCAGATGTAGAACATCTGGAGAGGAAGATGAGCGGAGCAGCAGCATTAAGAACCGATTGTAGTGGAGAGAGGTGAGAGACTGGGAGGCCAGCTAGGAGAAGGTTACAGTAGTCCAATCTGGATATGACCAGTGAGTGGATGAGGGTTTCAGTGGCATCCTGGGTGAGGAAGGGTCTAATCCTGGAGATATTTTTTAGGTGAAAGCGGCAGGACTGCGAGAGGTGCTGAATGTGCGGTTTAAACGAGAGGGACAGCGCACTTTGGGGCTAGAGGAGATAGTTGTGCCATCAATAGATAATGAAATTGTGGAAAGTGATGTAGTGGAAGAGGGTGGGAAGATGATCAGCTCAGTCTTAGACATGTTAAGTTTAAGAAAGCGCTGGGACATCCACAAAGAGACAGCAGAGAGACAGTTGGAGATACGGTTAAGGAGCACAGGGGTGAGCTCAGGGGTGGAAAGGTAAATTTGAGTATCATCTGCATAGAGATGATATTGGAGGTCAAAGGAGTTAATGAGTTCACCCAAAGAGGATGTATATAGGGAGAAAAGGAGAGGTCCAAGAACAGAACCTTGGGGAACTCCTACCTTTAGTGGAAGTGGAGGGGAAGAGGAGTCATGAGAGGACACAGTGAAGGAACGATCAGAGAGGTAGGAGGAAAGCCAGGAGAGGGCAGTGTCACGTAGACTGAGAGAGTAAAGGATTTGCAGGAGGAGAGGGTGGTCTACAGTGTCAAATGCAGCAGAGAGGTCAAGGAGAATGAGCAGAGAGTAGTGGCCCTTGGATTTGGCAGCAAGGAGGTCGTTGCTGACTTTCGTGAGGGCAGTTTCAGTGGAGTGGAGAGATCAGAAGCCAGATTGAAATGATTCAAGGAGGGAGTGGGAAGAAAGAAAGGTGGTAAGGCGGTTGTAGACAATACGCTCAAGGAGTTTGGAAGCAAAAGGGAGAAGAGAGATGGGTCGATAGTTGGAAAGTATGTTAGGATCAAGGGTAGGTTTTTTAAGAATGGGGGAGACAAGAGCATGTTTGAATGCAGAAGGGACAGTGCCAGATGATAGGGAGAGATTAAGGAGGTGAGCCAGATGGGAACAGGCAGAAGGAGACAGGTGGGAGAGGAGACGGGAAGGAATAGGGTCAAGAGTGGAGGTGGAAGGGGGGGAGGACCGGATGAGGGCCATGACTTCCTCTCCAGAAGCAGGGGAGAAGGATGTCAGAGTTGGTGAGACAGAAGGGGAGGGGTGGTAAGGGCAAGGAGGGGGAGGAGTGCTGAGGGTCAGATGGGATATGAAGTCCTCACGTATGGAGTCAATTTTAGATGTAAAGTAGGTGGCAAAGTCGAGGGCAGAGAGCGAGGAGGGAAGGCAAGGAGGGAAGGGCAGAGTAAGGAGGTGAAAGTGGCAAAGAGATGCCGGGGGTTTGAGGACTGGGAGGAGATGAGGTTCTTGAAATATATTGTTTGGAGAGAGACAAGGCAGCACTGTAGGAAGAGAGAATAAATTTGAAATGGAGGAAGTCAGCCTTAGAGCGTGACTTTCTCCACTGATGCTCTGCAATTCTTGAACACTTTTGTAGGTATCTGGTGCATTTGGAATGCCAGGGTTGTGGTGTGGATCTGCGAGGGTGAGTGGTTATTGCTGGAGCAACAGAATCAAGAGCAGAAGTAAGGGAGGAATTATACAGGGAAGTAGCTTGTTCAGGACAGGAGAGAGAAATGATAGGGAAGAGAAGAGAGTCCAGCAGGGAGGAAAAGGCAACAGTGTCAATAGCCTCAATATTACGCTTAGTAATTGTAGCTTTAGGAGTTAGAGGAGGGGAAGGAGAGAGGGATAGGTTAAAAGAGAGAAGGTGATGGTCAGAGAGGGGGAATGGGCAATTGAAGTAATCAGAAATATCACAACGGTGCGTAAAGACCAGGTCAAGTGAGTGCCCACTCAAATGTGAGGGTGAGGAGGTCCATTGGGCGAGACCAAATGAAGAGGTGAGGGTAAGGAGTTTAGCTGCAGAGGATTCTGTGGGAATGTCAATAGGAATATTAAAGTCACCTAGGCTAATGGAGGGAAGGTCTGAGGAGAGAAAGTGAGGGAGCCAGAAAGCGAAGTTGTCAAGGAATTTGGAGGGAGAGCCAGGGGGATGGTAAATGACAGCTACTCTGAGGTTTACTGGTTGGAAGAGGCGTATAGCATGAACCTCAAATGTGGGGAATGTAAGGGATGGTTCAGAGGGTATTAGCTGGTATGAGTAACTGGTGGCTAGAAGGACCCCAACACCACTACCATGGCGACCCCCAGGCCGGGGGATGTGGGAGAAGGCGAGGCCCCCAGAGGATAGAGCAGCAGGAGAAGTGGTGTCAGAGGGTGAGATCCAAGTTTCAGTGATGGCTAGGAGATTCAGAGAGTTGGAGATAAAAAGGTCATGGGTGGGGACCAGTTTATTACAGACTGACCTGGCATTCCAGAGGGCACAGGATAGAGCGATAGCATTTGTGGGGGAGATGTGAATAAGATTATCCGGGTTGCTGTAACGTGGAGGTAAGCGTAATTTGGAGGACCGATATGAAGCGAGTTTAGTGATGGTGCGGGCACCTGAGCTAGAAAGGGAATATGTAGGAGGTGGGTAGGGAGAGAGATGTGGATGGCAGTGGGGTGAAGTGACAGGGAGAGGAGTGTAGGAGGAGGGTTTGTTGGTGGGGTAGTAGGACAGAGGGGGGGTAGAACATGAAGAAAGTGGAGTAAAGGGAGAGGAGTGAAGAGTAGGCAGACAGAGGAGGGTGGAGAAGGGGAGGAGGAGGTGGAAGAGATAAGGAGGAAAGGATAAAGGTGGAAGCAGGGGGCAGAATAGAGGATTAGGTAGAGACTGAGTGAAGGAGGGAGTTTATGAAAACCTTGTCATGGTGTTTATAGGTAAACAAGAGGAATGATATTTGGAAGTGTAAATGAGGTATGAGTGCAAGAGATTTGTAGGAATGCAAGTGAAAAAAAAACAGTGATGTATCAAAAAACAGTGTATCAATATGTATGCAGATTAACAAGATTGTTATAGGGAGGATTAAAAGTGGGGTTCAAATGTGTGCAGAATATGAAAAATAATGCAGAATGTAAGCAGATAGAGGATGTGAGGCTATGCAAGAGAGCTGAGATAAAGGACAGTGTTTCAAAGTAGATAGATGTAAACTGACATGTCAAAAAGTACGATAAGCATTGAATTGTATGCGAGAATCAGAAGGCCAGCATTATGAATAGCAATAGAAGTGTTCTTGCCGTGATTGTACAGGGAGTCCAGTTGTAGTCTGAGTCTTTAGATTGTTGAGGTTTGTAGCTTGATGGACCTTTTCTCCTTCTGTTTCTCCTCGGTTTAACGCAGGTCTAACGCTAGTTATGCACGTAAAACACTGCACTTAGAAAAGCTGCACCCAGCCAAGGCTTTAGCAGCCAAACTACTGACACTTTAAACAGAGATGCAGGGAAGTGTGGACACTAATTAATGAAAACCCCCAATTGGCCAGCCAGAGAAAGCTAGCAATAAAGATGGCTTAAGTCAACAATGACCACATACCATACATCTAAGGCTACAAATAAATCAAGCATTCATTTTAGTCAATAGACTGAGAGAATCCTTAAAACAATTTAACAATTTCAAATCATAAGGCATTAGAAACTATAGCATAAGGATTCAGTAAAGAATAAGCTAGCTACCTATGATTATAATTAATAAAGGAGGCACAGGAGGTGAGAAACTTTGCAGTCACAGTCAACTTCAGTTACCTATGATTATAATTAATAAAGGAGGCACAGGAGGTGAGAAACTTTGCAGTCACAGTCAACTTCAGTTACCTATGATTATAATTAATAAAGGAGGCACAGGAGGTGAGAAACTTTGCAGTCACAGTCAACTTCAGTTACCTATGATTATAATTAATAAAGGAGGCACAGGAGGTGAGAAACTTTGCAGTCACAGTCAACTTCAGTTACCTATGATTATAATTAATAAAGGATGCACAGGAGGTGAGAAACTTTGCAGTCACAGTCAACTTCAGTTACCTGTAGACATCACCAGATGCTGGGTTTCATCCCTGGTGATGCTCTGCCAGGCCTTTACTGCAAATGTCTTCAGTTCCTGCTTGTTCTTGTGGCATTTTCCCTTCAGTTTTGTGTTCATCAAGTGAAATGCATGCTCAATCGGATTCAGGTCAGGGTATTGACTTGGCCATTGCATAACATTCCACTTTTTAGTCTTAAAAAACTCTTTGGTTGCTTTTGCAGTATGCTTCGGGTCATTGTCCATCTGTGCCGGCAGCTTTATGTTTGTTTTAGCAACCGATGAGAGTCAGACAGACTCTCATCGGCTACTGCGCCCAATGTTGGAGCTGGGCTGGAGCTCCAGCTCCCACAGTAGGTGATGGGAGAGACGTCATGACATCTCTCCCATCATGCAGAGCTAGCCCACCCAGGGGACAGAGGGGCGGACACTGGAGTGGGGATTAAGGTAAGTGGAGTTTTTTTTTAATTTTTTTACGTGTGTGATTGGCTGGGATTACTGCTGGGGGTGATATCACTACTGGGGGCACTGCTTGGGGGAGGCTACTACTGGGGACACTGCATGACTACTACTGGAGGCACTGCTGGGGGGATCACTTCTGGTGGTACTACTGGGTGGAGGCTACTACTGGGGGCACGATTACTATGGGGGTATTGCTGGGGGGAGGCTACTATTGTGGGCATGACTACTGCTGGGGGGGCTACTACTGGGGGCACTGCACGGGGGGACTAGTACTGGGGGCACTGAACAGGGGAGGACTAGTACTGGGGGCACTCTATAAGGGGCACTGCACAGGGGGGGGACTACTACTGGGGGTATTATATAAGAGTCACTCCATAGGGGGACCACTACCTGGGGCAATGCATAGTTGGGACTACTACTGGGGGCATTATATAAGGGGCACTGCAAAGGGAGACTACTACTGGGAGCATTATATAAGGGGTACTGCATAGGGGGACCACAACTGGGAGCACTGCATAGGGGGCCACTACTGGTGGCACTGTATAAGGGCTTGTGTAGCTATTCCGAGGGTGGAGGGGCACAAGGCAGAGGAAATGCCTAGGGTGCCAAGAAGCCTTGCACCGGCCCTGTGAACAACAATAAAAAATAAATAATAAGAAAGGATGAATAGTAGTTAAAAATAAGAGTTTAATGATGAGCTTATCTATAATACCCCTTTTCCACTGACCAAATAACCAGGGGTAATGCTGAGTCTACCTGGGTCACAGCTTGGTGTAATAGGGTCCTTAAAAAAAATCCAGATCGAGTGAACAGGGAATCTGACTCTGATAGCTATCAGGGGGAACACGGGAAGGACCTGGGTAACAGTGTGGTGTAAACAGCGTGACCTGTGTTAGCCGACCCAGGTCACGCAAAAAAGCTGCTGTTTGGAGCTTCATTGAGCAGTCACCACCAACTTTTTATGACCTCAACTTTGTGAGCCTGAAAAAGGCAATTTCTAATGCCATTCAAAGGTTTTGCGGGGCAGGCTGGAGTTCAGTGTAAATGGGGCCAACCAGGGAGTAACCCGAGTCTAAGTTGCAGTGTAAACGGGGTCTGATTCCCTTACTGATAATTACTGGTTAACAATATTTATGGTAGCCATTTGTTATGAGTGTTATTCTGTTATAAGAAGAGAATAGAAATATATTCAAATATTAAATAATATATAACTAATGAGAAATAATAATAGCATTTTCAAGGACTTGCAAACAGTACTTGTCTGGATTATAATAAAATGATCATCACCATTGCAATTAATAATGCAAGTGATAAAAATACTGTTCTTGTGTTAAAGAACATTAACTTTGTAGAACAGCTTCCAGATGGTTTTCAAAAGTTATATGCATCATTAAGTAAAAAAATATCATGCATTGTACAAAAGTATGCACTAATACTGAGAATGACATAACTCACATTTGTAAATCAGACACACTATTTTATTAGTATGGCTCTTAAGCAGTTTATTCTTTTTTCGGAATATATATCTAATTCTTTCTTTTTTCCACTGGCTTGACTCACTACATAATACATTGGTTTAATTTGCAAAATGTCACTCAAATATCAATCCAGTTCCAGCAGACAGAGCCATTAAACATAATTGTGAAAGTAGGACAAATATATCAGATTTTATAGAAGTGAATGAGACATTTGTTTCATTCATTTAAATTGCCCTAGACTGATTAAAATTTACAGCTGGATCACAGTTGTATGTATGTATGTTTGTATGTACGTATATGTTATTTTGTCTGTTAATAAATTGGACAATTTGATATCCATTTACTAAGTACAAAGAAGGGCTTGCCATTAATCCCCTTACCAAGTTAAACAGGCAGAAAAAAAGTTTTCTTACTAAACTACAGTATTCTCTAACATTTTATCATAGAGAAATCAAGCAAAAGAAAATATTTAGTAATTAGTTTAAATATGCCTTTGACCTGTGGTTAGGTAACTAAAAGTGAAGCCATGTTTAGTAAATTTTTGCAGATTCAAAGGGGTCTATGTGCTAAGGTAAATATGGAGAAAGTGGTGCTTAGCATTGCTGCTTCACAGAACTGGGGTCATGGGTTAGATTCCAACTAGTGCTCTATCTATCTGTGTGGAGTTTATAGATCTCCCTGTGTTTACATAGGTTTCCTCCAGGTACTCTGATTTCTTCCAAACAATCCAATTCTAAACAGGTAATTGGATTCAATTTCTGACAATAAATTAATTTAAAGGTTTAGGTGTCACCATGTGTTAAGATATATACTGTAGACCAGAGGTTCCCAAACTTTTTTGAATCACGGCACCATAGAGTATCAGCATTATTTTCATGCCACTCCTAAGCCAAAAGTTTCCTGTTCAGAAATTCATAAAAAAATTTAGTGAAGTAAAGTGTGCTACCTGTCATCCATAAGCTGAGTTATGTGGTGGAGGACAGATTGTCAATATGGTCATTATGTCAACATTGTGAATGTTGACAGTCATAATGTCAACAATAATTGTCATTGATCGGTTTGGTGGTTGAGATAGGTTTAGGCTTCAGTTAGGTTTAGGCTGTGGTTGGGGTTAAGGCTTGGGTAAGGGATAAATATTGTAAAAACATTATGTTGACATGCCGACTGTCAACATGCACAAACTCAATATGATGACTATGTTGATGTTATGACCATGTTGACATTGTGCATTTCAACATGTCACATGTCACCATAGCATTCATGAATGTTGACATTCTAGTGTAGAGATTCTGATTGTAAACATTCTTAATGTCAACATTTGATACCACACACCTTGTGTAGAATCCTCCATTTGCTACATGGATGGGTAGATTAAATGAAGGAGTTTATAAAAAAGTAGACAATCCCTTAGCATAGCAGCAGCAACATGTTAACTGCCTATCAGTTTTGAGAAAAATGCAGTGAGACAGCCAATCAAATAAGTGTCTACAGTTAATTACCTGTACTAAAACAAAAAATAAGAGTTCCTTACAGACTTTTTTACGCATGAAATCATGAGAATTCACAGAAAATGGTATACTAGGAGCAGAGGCAATACCAGGTCCGGTGACACCCAGTGCACACTGTATATGCCCCCCACTTGGTGTAGCCATGCACGTCTGAAAGGGGGCATGGCTTAAAATGAAGGAGAATGGCCTATCAGAAAATTACTCTGGGGGCATGACCAGCATCCCCGGTGCTGCTGAGCTTCCCCAAGAGACTAGTACCTGCACTATCGGCTCCTCCTCTATGACAGGAGCCATGTGCTGAAGGAGAATGTCACACTGCAGCACCTGGCTTCTGTCACTGAGGAGGAGCCAAATTTTTGGTGTTACCCTCTCAGAGGTTGACAACCTGTATTGACCTTGAAGAATGTTGCGACCCCAAGAATGGCTGTATAACGTCTAGTCAAACCTCAACATCCTTACACCCAAAATCTATGACAGCCAATTCTGATTACTTCCTTGGAAATCCTCATCATAGGTTCTCCACATTGAGCCCTTGTTGAAACAAAACATTTTAATGTTTCATGAGCAAGTATTTCAACACATTAAGATGTTCTGAAGGCATAGACACCAAATAGCAAGCAGAAAATGTATACATTCCAACCACATAATTGTTATAAAACCTAATTTAGGTGGCAGTATAACTGCAGTGGTGGACTTAAAAAAGCTGATCAGTAAGGAGGGATGATGCACTTGGGTTTGCCCTGCAGAACCAGCCATGAAATTAGAACACTGTGCTGCCAATAGCAGGGTCAATGCACCAGGCAATGCAACCAAAACATTGGCATCTGCTAAGGGATCCAGGGCAGTCAAAAATTGGGCAGGCTGGGAAGCCATATTTGGGAGGCTTAGTTCCTGTACTAAAGGTGCCACTAATGGACCAAGGGAAGCAACCATCAATTCACTTTAAAGTGGAGTAGCATGCTCACTCTGAGCTGCTGCAGTGAAACTAGGTCTAGCAACAGGCTGCCCCTGTGAAGAAATTTCATGTAAAGAAAGGGGGCGGGCCTGCACAGGAATCTGCAATTCATTGTCTACAATTGTGATAACTAAGCCCAGCACCACAATACCACACTCTTCAGCATCATCCACTGCCTTGGACCACCATTTTAGCCCCACCCCTTTATGCAGGGCTAAACTGATGAAACAGTGGAGGGATTGAAAATTAAGAAAATAAAAGTCAAGATCAAGGAGAAATAAAGCAAGTGAAAAATAAAACAAGGAATGGAGACAAAGATAAAAGTAAAGCATATAGTAAATGTTAGATTATTATAGTAAACAATCAAACTCAGACCAATATATTTCACTGAAAGGCACATTGCACTACCCTTTATCCTGCACATTTCCAGAAGTAAAGAGGCTGTTACCTGAGGACAGGCACTAATAAATCAATCTAAACACGTCCCTAGGAACTCCACAGGCTTTAAACAAAAAAATGCAAAACACTCTAAGGGAGATAGTCTGCTCCTCCAACCTCTGGGTTTAAACTGCCTCCGGTAGACTCTCTATGCCTAATGCTACCCTACTGTCCATGCAAGAAATCATGGTGTTCATCTAGGTACTGGTATGCATGGGATCCCAGATGGACTGCCTGGTTCAGGTGACAGGGTCTCTAGCATACCACACCATGAGTCACCACCACTACAGGTGAGCTTTGCAGAGGGCCAGGAGAAACACTGCATTCACGCACAGTCCTATTTGTGCTGGTGTCAGACAGACAATCATCTATTCAAAGATTATTGTAAAGCATTCCTGCTGTCAGGTCATACCTGGAAACCCTCTTAATCTCACTGGTTATTCCTTGCTCCTGCCTTGTGTCCTCAATTTAGCTCCATGTGTACTGATACTGAAGACTTGCCATCTAGTCCTTGTTTGCACCTCACAAGTTTGTCTGCCTTACTGTCTAGTCTGGTCTGCACCTCACCAGTCTGATTCCCTCCACATATTCCAAAACCTTGCCATCTAGTGCTTGTCTGTACCTTGCCAGTCTGACTGCTTCAACATATATCAAAGCCTTACTGTCTCATCCTTGACTGTACATCACCATTACTTGACTAAAGAACTTGCATGTAAGTAACGTTGGTTCCAGACTAAAGATTCTAGCTCCATAAACAAGGAAATAATCCTTGCCAGCCATGACATAGCAGGCTATTATAGATTAAATCAAATGTTCTGATTCTTACAATATATTAAGCAATATTGTATGCTTAATATCAGAAGCATTTAAGGATATGGAGCCAACAATATATATGTCAACATGGTCATATATATAAGAAGCTGATAATTAATGTACACAGAATTCTGAGGTTATTTATAGTTCTTAGATAATCTAATATATTAAATGGTTATGTGCAATTAGCCAAGAAATTTCCAAAATGATTGTAATTTTAGGGGATTTAACTACATCCAAAATTAGTAATTTGTGATATCCATCAAGAGTATTTAATAAAAGACACATTCTATTTATTCACTGGTCCAGAGGTTATATGTGATCTATAGTTCCTATAGCTTCAAGGGAAATGGCTCTAGCTTTAACTGTCGAGGGAATGGCTCAGGATTCCAGCAGTCAGAATCCAGATGACGGCATCCCAACAGGGTTAGGATACTGACACCTGAAGGTAAGTATCCTAACCCTAAACCTAACCCTCACTCCCTGCAGCCTAAACCTAACCCTCACTCCTCGCAGCCTAAACCCAACCCTCCCCCTGCAGCCTAAACCTAACTAACATGACCCAAAGAGAGGATGAAGCAGTTTTATCACATATTTGAAGTTAAATGGCTCAGGTTGTTTCATGAGAGTCTGTCATTGTTTTCTTTTGGCAAAGGTATTCTGACAATAAATGTTTTGAACTGGCATAATAATGGCAGAGATGTCCTCCATTGTTTATTTGTGGACCTCAAATTTCACAAATGTGCATTTGGTTCCACATATGGTTCAGTAGTCTCAGTAGCTAAAATTTTAGCAAGGGATTTGGAGGATGTTAGACGTACCCATCAATGGGGTTTTCTGTGTTTTACCCAGGTATGGCCAATAATACAATGTGCATTCTTTAGTACTGTACCTGTACTCAGTGGTGTAACTAGGGTATTTGGAGCCCAGGACAAATATAAAAATGGAGCCAAATGTGTGCAAGCCAAAGAATGGGCATGGTCAAAAGGGGTATGGTCACTTAAAAATAGGGCATGTCAACATGACACACACCCCATTCTCATCACTCTGAACATTCCTTTCCATTTCACAAGTACCTTATTGCAGTGCCCCGCATACAGTCCCCCCCTATGCAGTGCCCCCAGTAGTGGTACCCCTTATGCAGACCCCCAGTAGTGCCCCATATACAGTACCATAGTATGCAATGTCCCCAGTAGTGGTCCCTCTTAAGCAGGCCTTCAGTATTGCCCATTATATAGTACCCCAAGTAATGGTTCCCCTTATGCAGCCCCCAATTAGTTCCCCCTTATACAGGCCCCCAGTAGTGGGCCCCATTTTTTAGGCCCTAACTAGTGATTTCCCCCAATTCAGTGCCCCCTGTAGTGGTCCTCCTTATTCAGTGCCCTCAGTAGTGGTTCCCCCAGTGCAGTGTCCCTTGTTCCCTCAGGGGTAAGTGCCTTATATAGTGCCCCCAGTAGTGGTTCTCCTTATTCAGTGCCCCCAGAGCAGTGTCCCTTGTACCCCCAGTAGTAAGCCCCTTATATAGTGCCCCCAGTAGTAGACCCCCCTATGAATGTTCCACAGCGGTGGTCTTACCTTTGCAGTGCCCTTTATATAGTGCCCACAATAGTAGTCCCCCCCTATGCAGTGTCCTTTATATAGTGTCCCCAATAGTAGCCCACCCTATGCAGTGCCCCCAGTAGTGGTCCATCCCCTGATTCAGTGCCCTCGGTAGTAGTCCCACCCAGTAAAGGTCCCCCCAGCAGTGTCCCCAGAAGAGGTCCCCCACAGTAGTGCCCCCAGCAGAGGTCCTTCCCAGTAGTGCCCCCAGTAGAGGTCCCCCCAAGTAGTGCTATCAGTAGTAGTCCACCCCCCAATGCAGTGCCCCCAAAAGAGGTCCCCCCAGTAGTGCCCCCAGTAGAGGTCCCACCAGTGGTGCCCCCAGTAGAGGTCCCCCAGAAGTGTCCCCAGTAGAGATTCCCCCCTGTAGTGCCCCCAGTAAAAGTCCACCCCCCTGATGCAGTGCCCCCAGTAGAAGTCCCCCCCAGTAGTAGTCCCCCCCAGTAGTGCCTACAGTAGAGGTCCCCCACAGTAGTGCCCCCAGTAGAAGTCCCCCCAGTATTGCCCCCAGTAGTAGTCCCCACCAATAGTGCCACCAGTAGAGTTCCCACCAGTAGTGCCCCCAGTAGAGTTCCCCCCAGGAGTGCCCCAGTAGAGGTCCCCCTAGTAGTGTCTCCAGTAGTGGTCTTCCCCCCTGATGCAGTGCCCCCAGCAGAGTTCCCCCCTGTAGTGCCCCCAGCAGAGGTCCCACCTAGTAGTGCCCCAATAGAGGTCCAACCAGTAGTGCCCCCAGTAGTGGTCCCCCACAGTAGTGCCCCAGTGATAGTCCAACCCCCTGATGCAATGCCCCCAGTAGTAGTCCCCCCAGTATTTCCAACAGTAGAGGTCCCACCCAGTAGTGCTCCCTGTAGTAGTCCAACCCCTGATGCAGTGCTCCCAGGAGTAGTCCCCCCAGTAGTGCCTCCAGTAGATGATCCCCTAGTAGTGCCCCCAGTAGTAGTCCACCACCCCAATGCAGTGCCCTCAGTAGTAGTCCTCCCAGTTGTAACCCCAGTTGAGGTCCCTCCCAGTAGTGCCCCCATTAAAGGTCCCCCCAAGTTGTGCCCCTAGTAGTAGTCCACCCCCCGATGCAGCGCCCTCAGTAGTAGTCTCCCAAAGTTGTGCCCCTAGTAGAGGTCCCTCCCAGTAGTGCCCTAAGTAGAGGTCTCCCCTAGTAGTGACCCCAGTAGTAATTCACCCCCATGATGCATTGCCCTCAGTAGTAGTCCCCCCAGTAGTGCCTCCAGTAGTAGTCCCCCACAGTAGTGCCCCCAGTAGAGGTCCCCCCAGTAGTGCCCCTAGTAGTACTCCACACCTGATGCAGTGCCCCCAGTATTAATACTCCCAATAGTGTCCCCAGTAGAGGAACCCCCAGGAGTGCCTCCAATAGTAGTGCATCAAACCAATGCAGTGACCCCAGTAATAGTCCCCCCAGTTTTGACCCCAGTAGAGGTCCCTGCCAGTAGTGCCCCCAGTAGAGATCCCCCCAGTGGAGACCCCAGTAGTAGTCCGCCCGATGCAGTACCCCCAATAGTAATCCCCCAAGTAGTGCCCCCAGTAGAGGTCATTCCCAGCAGTGCCCCCCAGTAGAGGTCCCCCCTGAAGTGCCCCTAGTAGTTGTCCACCCCCCAATGCAGTGCCCCCCATAGTAGCACCCCCAGTAGGGCCCCCAGTAGAGGTCCCACCCAGTATTGCCCCCAGTAGAAGTTCCCATAGCTCTGCTCCCAGTAGTGCCTGCAGTAGTAGTCAACCCCCCAAGGCAGTGCCCACAGTACTAGTCCCCCCAGTAGTGCCCCCAGTAGAGGTCCCCCCCAGTAGTGCCACCAGTAGAGGCACCCCAGTAGTGCCACCAGTAGAGGTCCCCCCAGTAGTGCCCACAGTTGTAGTCCACCCCCCGATGCAGTGCCCCAGCAGTAGTCCCACCTAGTGCCCAAAGTAGAGGTCCCCCAGTAGTGCCCCCAAGCAGAGGTCCCCCTAGTAGTGCCCCCAGCAGAGTTCCCCCCTAGTTGTGCCCCAATAGAGGTCCCTCCAGTAGTGCCCCCAATACAGGTCCCCACCAGTAGTGCCCCCAGTAGTGGTCATCCACAGTAGTTCCCCCCCAGTAATAGTCCAACCCCCAATGCAGTGCCCCCAGTAGTAGTCCCCCCAGTTGAAGTCCCCCAGTAGTGCCTCCAGTTGTAGTCCACCCCCTTAATGCAGTGACCCCAGTAAAGGTCCCCCCAGTAGAGGTCCCCTCAGTAGTGCCCCCAGTAGTAGTCCACCCCTCCGATGCAGTTCCCCTAGTAGAAGCCCCCCCAGTAGTGCCCCCAGTAAAGGCCCCCCAGTAGTGCCCCAAGTAGTAGTCCACCCCTGCAATGAAGTGCCCCCAGTAGAGGTCCCCCCTGTAGTGTCCCTAGTAGAGGAACCTCCCCCCGATAAATACATACAAGTAAATAAAAGAAAAATATACACTTACCTGAATCCATGCTCCGGCTACTTCTCCTGCTGTCATCTGCACGTCAGTCCTCCTGGGCTGGCACGCTCTGCATTATGGGAGAGACATCATGACAACATGACATCTCTCCCATTACCCACTGCAGGAGCCAGAAGACGGAGCTCATGAGTGAGGTACAGCCCGTCTCTTGCAGTAGGCGCAGCTGCAGCAGCCAAAGAAAGTCTGTCTTACTCTCATTGGCTGCTGATTAACACACACATCGCTGCTGTGCTGACATCAATGTGTGTGTAAATACACCAGCCTGAGCCCACCTCTCACCCTCCACCTGGTGCTATTGGGTAAGTGCTCAGGGGGAGGGAAGGATGTTTGGCTGCGCAGCACAGGACTGGCGCTGGGCACAGGGAAGCCTAGTGCCGGTCCTGAGTAAACATTTAGTGCTGACCGCACTCACTGCAGTCAGCACTACACTCGCTAACTAGGACGTGTCAGTACCGTGGCGGATGGCACAAACACACCCGTGCGTGCTGCTGGTCCCACGGCACCCAGGACATGAGCCCCGGCAACCCTGCTCTAGTTACACCACTGCCCACCATTCAATCCCTTAAGGCATTGATGAGGTTCTAACAGATCTGATCTTTAATGTTATCAATAAGTCCTTGTCAGAATTTAGTGTAGGCCAAGTAAAGCAAAGGTCTTCTTATGCATACCTTCAGGAACATACCTATATATCTAAAAGTACACATATTTTTTAAACCTTCTTCAAAGAATATTCAAAAAATGTTAATGATGATAACTTGCTGTAAACCAGTAACATATGTTGCAGATGAGTTGACATAGGCATTTTGAGATGTGTACAACTTTGAATATGGATAGAAATTCAATTTATGCTTTATAGAAATTTACTCTAAGGTTAACAACAACTCTCCATCAGCCCTAAATATATTTACCATATTTTTAAAAGTTCTGTATACAGACAATAAAGACTACATGAACACTTTGCATGATTTATAAGTTGTGTAAATGGAACCTTGCATGCATTTACCTTTGTTTTCCATGCACATTCAATTTAATTATAAGTGTTAAAAAATAGATGAAATAGGGGATTCAGCTGGTAAGGGAAACAATGCAGAAATGACAACAGCAGACTTGAGATAAACTCTTGAACAAAGTTAAAACAGCTTTCCAAGCAAATTTTGAATATTTAATCTCTTTGCTATCTTAGAATTAGCTACACTTGACAAGCTCACTGACACCATATCAAAACATTACAGTGACCTTGCATGCTCATTTAATCTCATGCAAAGGAAATTATATGAGTTTCAGGATACCAATGTTCAGCCTTCAGTGCAGCTTAAAGATATGGATAAATAGATAAAAGGACTCAGCAAAAAAATCTGCTCATTCCAAAGTTTCCAAAGAAAATAAATAATATCTTATAAATATTTGAATGGCTATTTACAGTTATCAATGATTTTCTACTGTTAATGGACAGTCGTTAAAGAGAATTGTGAGTAAAACATTGTTTTGGGGATCATATGATGTGATTATAACAGTACACTATTTTTCTATTATCTTTTTGACTTAATTAATTGCCAGAAAAAGCCATTAAAATGAATTCTTAGTGCTCCAAATATATTATTCTGAATCCAAAAATTAATCAGGTTAAAATGATAAGTAATGCTTACTATAGCTAAAATGAACTGTGGAGAATCTAATGACCTTATCCTAGTATCTCTCTGAGAAGTTACTGTACATGTAATTTGTTATTCTGTTGTCTGTTAGTCTTCATTCATCCTATTTCAGTGTTTTGCTGTTGATGCATAGCAGTGGAATAAAAAAGTTGATCCATGACTGCAGGTATGGTAGCCAGCAGAGGTCAAATATAGGTTGTTGTGTCATTCAAAATGTTTTGGTCTTGTCATACTTTTACAAGGATCAAGTCAAAACCAAAAGACACAATTGCTATATGGATGCTGCATAGTTCCCATTCTGTGTGAAGCTTGGGTTTGCCAATGCTATTCATTAAAACACCTGTTACGGACTTACAGTTTTGTTCTCATGGAGTGAGGCTGCCCTAGTCAGAGGTCCGCTACAGCTATCTGGGTCATACCTTCTCTAGGCTGCTTACAGCCTCCTCGACAGTGCCAGACAAGTGGTGATCATTATGGATTGATAAATGCCATGTGGCTGGCAATATGGCACTCATTTCCTGTGCCCTGGCTCCAGAGAAGACAGCGGTGGACATGTCAGAGCACCACTGCTCAGGTATGTCACCCACCAGATGCCACTGTAACATACGGAGAGCTGGTAGAGGCGAAAAAATCCACCATGACCCCACTCCTCTCACAGGCTGTAACTGACATAACACAGCAGCTGCAGCATCTCAATCAGAGGCTTACACAGGCAGATAACCAGTTTGGTATGGCTATACATGAATGGAGGGGTTAAAACATTATGTCAAAGATCTCACCACTAACAGAAATCAAATCTGGAATAAAATTGACAACATTGAAAACCATTCTCACAGGAACAATGGCCCTCATTCAGAGCCGTATGCTCTGAGCAGAGCGCACGCTCTGAATGAGGGCTGGGCTCCATTTTCATGGAGCGTCCTCCTGGACGCTCGTATAGCTGTGGGTCACCACCCACAGGCTATACGAGCGTGCTTTGTGATGGCCGCGATGGTCGAGACCATCGCGACCATCGAAATTGCGAGCCGGAGCCTGCGGTTGAGGTTTTCAACTGCAAGCTCCGGAGTGATTTTGGCTCTATCAGAGCCAAAATCACTCCCACTGACAACACTAGTGATGTCAGTGGGCCGGCTTCTGACGGGAGGCGTTCCCGTGGGAACGCCCCCGTCAGGGAGGCACGCCCCCGGCACGCCCACCAAAAGGGGCGTGCTGTCAATCAACATTGACAGCACGCCCCCTTTGATCGGACACAACGAGTGAAGGACTTTCCTTCGCTCGTCGCGTCTGCCGCATGCGCACGACGGAGCTCCCTCCATCGTGCGCATGCTCAGTCCATAACATCGACCCACTTGCGAGCGGACAGCCGCTTGCGAGTGGGTCTGAATCAGGCCCTATGTCCATTTAGTGGGACTACCAGAATCTGTAAAGGGAATGTCATTACCTCACTTTTTAAGAAATACCTTACCCTCCTTGTTAGGGATTGAACGAGAATGCCAAGATCTTGTGATTGAAAGAGTTCACATGGTTGGTCCAACACCCTCTTCAAATAAACCTAGTCCATGAGTCATCCTTTTCTGATGCCTAAACTACTTACAAAAGTTTGCATTTTGGTAAACTTCTAGACCAATGATTCCCAACCTCGGTCCTCAAGGCACCCCAACAGTCCTGGTATTAGTGATATCCATGCTTAAGCACAGATGGTTCAATCAAAGTAACTGAGGTACCAATTAAGTCACCTGTTCTCAAGTATGGCTATCCTTAAAACCTGGACTGTTAGTGTGCCTTGAGGACCATGTTTGGGAACCCCTGTTCTAGACGGATAAAGAATATACATTGGGAGGGTAACAAATTATTTATATTCCAAGACAATTTTGTAGAACTCATCATTGCATGCAAAGCCTTCTCACCCAGGTGCTCACAATTAGTAGCTGAGGATCGCAAATTTGTCTTACTCTACCCTGCATATCTACGTTTGTATGAAGAATCCTCTCACAAGGACTTTCTTTCACCAGCTGACTCTGAGGCTTACCTAGGAAAATTATCACAAGAAACTTTAAGTGATATGAGTGATCCACCATCCACTGACACCTGATAATTTTGCTCGGATTATTAACAGTTTTAACATTGGGAGATATTTCCATGTCTGATTTGCTCTAATTGGGCACTGCATGCCCTAAATTTAGCTTCTAATTTTGTTATATTTTTGTCTGTTCTGTTATGCCCTTAAATTGGCTTCTGAATCTATTATATGTTCCTATGGTTCTATGCACTTTATTGTGTTATTTTATGTGGGTCCAATCCACTTATAAAATCATTTATATCATACTGGGGTTGCAGAGATTTAGCTATTACATATTGATTTTTTCTCTGTTCTCAATATGATTATTTGTAGTTAGTCATGTGTGCCATGCACGGGGTTGTATTGTAATATTCCCAGGATTCTCTAGTGGAGTCCATCTCCATGTTTTCCTAACATATTTAGCTGATTTGTTGACAGTTTATCTAGATGTGCCACACTGAAGTCACATATTAGTGATTTGACTCTAATATATAGTACATGGGATTCTATTAAGTGACTGTAAACATTAATTTTTTTCTGATTTGTATTTCCCTACCCTTCCCAATCTACCCCTTCCCTCTTTTCCTTTTTTATACATCTCTTTCCTTTGCACCGTAACTTGTGTATGCTCCATGACTCAATGAGTTTGCTGATTTTTGTGATCTCTGCTGAATTATGCCTGATCTGACAATAGGATCTTGGAATGTGGGTGGATTTAACTTACCAGTCAAAAGAAGGACTGGTACGTTCAAAGAAGGATCTACATTTATCTTAACAAACAAAATGTAGATCTAACATCTCATACCAACGGAAGTTACAAAACAACATACTTAATTGGTTAGTGATAGGATCTAGCTCATTTAATTCTAAGGCTAGGGGGGTTTTGATATTGATCAAGCATCATATCCCAATTGAAGTTTTAGCCACTTATACTGATCCTGAAGGCTGATATGTAATAGTTTCACTGAAGATTAGAAACCATATTCACCTCTTATGTAATGTCTATGCGCCAAATATGTACTGAAAACATTTTTCCCAGAAATTATTATCAAATCTCAGACCACTCTTAGTGGATCCCCTAATTATGTGTGTTTTAATTTAGTATCTTCCACTTTTCTGGATAAGTCACAGCATTCTAAACGCACTACCACATTACCAAAATTTGGGGAGCCTATGCTTGCTGACCGACTTCAATTTATCAATGTATGGAGGGCATTACACCCCACCGACTGAGAATATACCTGTTTCTCAGCTGTTCATCAAGTCTACACTAGAATTGATTTTATTTTAATGTCAAGAACATTATTTCCGAATGTTTCTGTAACTCATTATCTCATTATCAGATCATGCTTTAATTTATACAACGATACATACTCCTGATACTCATGATTCTCCCAAGCTATGGAAATTTCCCTCCTATTTACTGTAGCTATATCTCTCAAATTCCAGAATGAATTGGAGGCTTCTTGGGAGGAATATAAAATCAATCATCTAAACCACCTGGACACAGACCCAATATTATTTTGGTTAACAGCTAAAACAGTGCTCAGAGGGGATATAATAGCATATGTTTCCGCCATGAATAAGAAATATGCCTCACAGTATTTGGAGTTTCAGACGTCTCTGACAATGGGCTTCAACAATAAAAATTTCATACACCACTCATAATGAACACCTTTACCTCACAGCAAAACCCACTTTGATGAGTTTATGCAAGAAGATATCTTCTTTCAATAATTTATAAATATCATATATTTGGTAATAGAACTGGGAAACTTCGAGCAAATCTTCTTCAGGACTCTCGTCCTCCTATGATCACTTATCCTCTTAGAACCCCACATGGTGCTCTAACCACAACCAATTCACAGATAACTCACATTATATTAGGTTGTTCTATGCAGATATCTATTCTAACCCCCTTACTCCAATGTTAATGGTTCCTCCAAATCCTCTCTCCCTACAGATTTTTGGGATACCCTTCCCATTCCTAAAATATCTGATGAGATGGCTCAAGCCCTTATAGCCCAAATAATGCTCCCAGAAGTACAACTTGTGATAAAACAGTTTAAAAGAGATAAAGCCCCAGGACCCGATAATGGTTTTAGTGCAGACTTCTACAAACTTCTCTTACCTAGAGTAGACAACACTCTAGTTAGGGTGCTTAACACCCTCTTTACCTCACATTCTCTACCCTTGCATTTTAATTCAGCCATTTTGAAAGTCTTACCGAAACCAGATACTTGTCTCTCCCTAGTTCTTACCACCCCATCTCATTACTAAATCTGTATTATAATTTATTAACCAAAATATTGTCAGACCGAATAAAACTCATACCTCCCCATATAATCCTCTCTGACCAGCCAGGCTTTATTTGGTACAAAAAGGAAATGGGTGCACCTCTCAACCAATCAATATCATCTAATTCTCAAACTGGCAGCTCCAAACAGCAGGATCTGCAATCTGCTAATAGGGAAGGGTAAATACAAATAATGTTGAAGCGATGGTAGGAAAAAGAACAATGGATACTATAGAAACAATTTAATACAATACAATGAATATGATACAATTGATATAAAAAATGCTGTATTCAGTGTTCTAAATAGGTGTATTACCTCTCAAGGTCAGTGCAAGTTATGTATCTCTCTGTGTAGTGGGACAGTGCACGGATGGTTGGAGAAGGTCTAAATCCTTATATGGTGAGATAGAGCAATGCTTGAAACAGGTCTAAGGGTCTCATTCAGACCCGGTCACAAGCGCAGAACGCTCACAACTGGGTTGATGGTAAGGCCCTGCACACGCGCTGTGACCGCAATGCGTGTCCGCAATCCCCGGAGTGAGAGAGAAACTCTCTCGCTCTGGAGCCCACTACAAAAGAGCTGGCTGTCAATGTTAATCAACAGCTCAGCCCGTTTTGTAGGCGGGGCAGGAGGTGGTTTCACGAACGGAGGTGGGGGGGTGGTTTTACTACTGTTTTGTGGGCGGCCGCACTGACATTAGCAGTGATGTCAGTGGGTAGCTTCCTGCACGATCAGAGCAGGAAGCTCCCTGGGGCTTGCGGCTGCCGAGACCAAACCTTAGGGTCTCGTCGCAAGCCCCGATGTCATGATGGTCTTGACCATCGCGACCATCACCCTGGTCAGTCGCTGAGCTGTGGGTGGTAACCCACAGCTTAGCTAGCGACCAGGAAGACGCACTTCTTGCGAGTGCCTCTGAATGAGGGCCTAAAGCCTTATATGGCGAGATAGAGTAATGCTTGAAACAGCTGGTAGGTGCGCACAATGAAGACAGGTAAATAAATATTCACTGTCCTGATACTTGTGAAAGTATGGATATAATCCAGATACACAGGGCATCTCGAGTGAGCCAAGAAGAAAAAAATAAATATGTTTTGATACATCCTCCAGAATGTATAAATTAGACAGTTTGTCCAAAATGTGAACAGCCATATCAGTTTAAGGCACAATACCTATTAAGAACACACACTCACCCCAGATAATTCTATACGGGGTGCGGCACTTCAACTTCCACCAGCGGGAGTGCAAACTCTATGTGTATGTAGTAAAGTGGTCTACCACCTGTCAGCGGGAACATCAGCCTACAGGGGTGGCTAATTTATATGCTGTCTCAATGGGTCAGCCTACAGGGGTGGCTAATTGATATGCTGTCATGGGTCGCCGGCCGTCTAATAGTCTATGGTAACCGACTACAAAGCAACCACCTGTTCACTTTCATTTTGGACGGACGTTTCAAAACATATTTATTTTTTTCTTCTTGGCTCACTCGATATCCATACTGACACAAGTATCAGGACAGCGAGTATTTATTTACCTGTCTTCATTGTGCGCACCTACCAGCTGCTTCAAGCATTGCTCTATCTCACCATATAAGGATTTAGACCTTCTCCAACCATCCATGCACTGTCCCATTACACAGTGAGATACATAACTTGCACTTACCTTGAGAGGTAATACACCTATTTAGAACACTGAAAAATGCATTTTTTTAATCAATTGTATCATGTTCATTGTATTCTATTAAATTGTTTCTATAGTATCCATTGTTCTTTTTCAAGCCAGTGCTTCAACATTATTTGTATTTAGGATTTATTTGGGGTCAACATTCGGAAGTTAATGTATGACGTGTTCTCTTAGCCAACTATTTTTCTACTCTCTCATCCCCACAAACAGAATACTTAATATTTGAAATGGCAAAATAGTGGGTTATTATTTGCATGCCTTGCTTTTCTACCAGCTGCTCAAGATATATAATGTGATTCACCAATCACAGCAATTCGTACAGTCAAAATATATATATATATATATACAAAATTCAAGTACATGGGTATGTTACAGAAAATCTCAATTAAAATCTTTCAAAACCTTTTAAAACAACCTCTTTTCTTCAATAGTCCATTACTACTTCATCAAGCAATCTTCTTTAAAAGCCAAAGTCTGTTGATTATTTCCTCTAATGTCCAGCACCTGAAATCCAATAAATATTCAATCTTGTGTGGATCTCCCTCTGTGTCTTGGCTTTTAAACAAGATTGCTTGATGAAGTAGTAAAATCTTACAACTGCTTTATTCTCATCCACAGACACAGATATCCTGCAATGGTCTTCTTTTCACTCCAATAACAATACATAAAGGAACATGACAGGGATGTCCCCTTTTCCCACTTCTTTTTGCTCTAGCCCTGAAACCATTGGCAATTGCCCTGAGGATCTCAGCCCTCTTTAAAGGTATTAGAATTTAATTGGTGAAGTTAAATTACATCTTGCTCTTTTTGCATATGATATGCTGCTATTCATTGCTGATCTGGCATTGTCAATTCCTGAAATCCTTTGATTAATAGATGATTTTGGTAATAGAGCTGGCTATCGTGTTTACCTTACTAAGCCAGAAATTATACCATTGGGTAATTCAAAACATATACTCTCACAAATACACTCGGCCTCATTGTTTCATATTGCTCCCATTAAGATTAAATATCTAGGTATACTCATCACAGCAGACATTACCAAATTAAATTCTAACCAGCATCACAACAATTTGGATAATTGGAAACTTCTTCTGTTATCTATACTGGTCAGAGTGGCAGTCCTCCAAAGCATAATCTTTCCCAAAATGTTCTATTTTATGCAGATGTTGCCTATAGGATTATCCAAAATGCGATATTGATCTCCTACGCAAACTCATGACATGACTTATTTGGAAAGAGAAAAAACCCTCTATTGCTTTGGTGAAAATTATGGCTTCATGAGTGTCTGGAGGACTAGGGGTCCCTGATTATACTTCATATTACCTATTAGTATTGTTTTGATGTGATGTTGATTGGTGGTTGGATAGAGACATCTTCACAGATTCCACATTAGATAAGGCATTATTTTACCCATATTCCCCAAACGCCCTTCTACATTCCAAATCTTCCGATATTCCTACCCATATTTTATATAATCCATTGTTTCATGACATATGTTATTCCTAAACTACTCTTAATAATAAATTTCATAGGAACCCATTATTTTCTTCTTGTATCCCATTATGGGGTAACCCAGCTTTTCCCCCTTCACTCTCTAATACTATTTTTCTTACATGGTGAAACAAAGGTTTATCTGAATCATACAAAGTTTTTGACCCAAGTGGCCATTTCCTACAATTTTCTAATCTAAAGGAAAAATTATCTCTTTCTCAAACTAATTTTTTCATGTATTTACAAGCAAGACATTACCTATCCTCATTATCATATCCCTTATTGCCTAACACCACCTCTAATGCACATTTAAGTTATGACCCTTTATTGTGAGTGTTGACTTTATGCGAACGAACGTCCTACCGCATCATGTTTACTCATAACTCATGGAGCTTTCCTCACAATATAGATGGAATAAATTACATACACAGTGGTAAAGGGATATCACACATATTTTTTGTCACCACAACTCAGCTATTCTTATGACAAAATTATGAGAATCCTGGGTTCCACATACCTACAGAAGGTACACTTATGCACATTACATACCTCTCCTGCCCAATATGCTTGTCTTAATCCATCTCAATCTGGGGATTGCCCTAAATGTTGCTATGTTACTGCCTCCTTTTATCATCATTTTTTGGAGTGTGGGCACATCATAAATTTTTGGAATAAATTGATTGCTTATAGTAATGATTTATTATCTTTTAGAGTTGTACCACACCCTATGGCATGTTTGTGTGGAAACTTTTTGGAGTGGACCCTGGAACCCTCACAGAAATCTGTTATACCTCTTCTCACTGTGTTGATAATAATGAAGAAAATTATTTTGACTCATTGGACATCAAATCTACCCGTAAACTTGGAGACATTCATAGGAAAATGCTCCAATTGTTATAGTTTGACAGAAAGTCAGCTCAAATAAATATAGAAAAAGTGTAATAGGATTCTTAAGAAAGTGGGGATTTTATATAAAAAACTAGACCAGAACACTCAAATCCAGATATTTAAAGTGTTCGAACATACCGAATGGTATTTACATAGGCAATTACTAGTGGAATTGTGATAGGGAATATTAATTTCATTGTGTATGGAGTATCATAATAATTAATGTATGCATATTTGAATACTCTTTCCCCTTCTTGACCTCCATTTCTTCCGTTATGTATATCCCACCCTTAGACATATATATTCTTATTTTGCTCTTCTTTTGAGATTTGTGATATATTATTGCATGCTATAGTTTCTTAATATAAATATATCATCATATATGTGTTAATTTCTTGGTTAAAGTACCTAATATTGGTTTTAACCATATTGAAGTTATATGAGTAAAAGGTTCTAGCTATGTCACTATATAATTTGTATCTACTGGACATGGTTGATCAAAATTAAATATTTTATATTCTAGGACAAAATGTTATGTATTAGATATCTTTGGTTGGATTTTTCAGTATCATATATGATTTACTATTTCTGATGTGATTCACATTGCTTTTATCTTTTCATTGAAATTTAATAAAAATATATTTAAAAAAAAACACCTGCCACAAACAGGTTGCATGACATGTGTATGGCAAAGGTTTGCGCACAGCAAATACACCTGGTCTGATTATCAATCATTAAAATCTCCTGTTTATATCACATATCAAACTTCCTATTAGCTCCATTATTCTGCCACCACCAGGATGGTTTCAAGACCTGAGCACTTGCAGGAGTCTTGGTTATTCCTCACCCTTTCTCAAACTATCTAGCACATAAATTAGCTAAGAACACAGATACAGAATCTTATCAAATGAGGTTTATTATGATAAAATTCTCACAGTACATAATAGTTATAATAAATACGATAACAAATTTATTTATATTGATAATATGCTATAGAGTTTCTCTCTTAAATTAAAAGGGATAAAATACAGATAATTTACTCAAGTTCTTAAATCTATTGAGGGAGAATGCAGAAGTATGAATCATACCTGCAATCTACAATCATATTACCTGGTCCACAGGTAATATGAACAAAGATGCATTGTTCGTATGATAGTTTGAAAGATCTGCTTTTGTTCTCCTTCTGAGGTCACTATAAGTAATTGTGTATACTAATACTAACAGAGTGAAAACATCACACATGTATGTAAAACCCAGTATAATTAAGAATAGACAGAAATGTTTATATATACAGTATAGGCTATAAGTATTCTTTATTGTTGATTATTTTTGCGAATTCGGAATTTCCATTAATTTGCTTTGAAACAGAACTGTATGCTGCACCTATATCAAAGGCCTAATCTTACAAATTAGAAACTCTAAATACTGTATGTGACAATTATTAACAATATTCTTTTTATGTGTTCCATATCCCAAAGGACTGTATATTATCATACTTTTCAATTCGTTGTACTCTCAACAGCTGGTTGGCCATAAACCTTATCTTATTTGTAACAAATGCTAGGGATCATTAAGTATAAAATATCTGTCAGACTAGCTAAATTAACCCCTTTGGTTACTAGAATTACACACAATGGATAGTTTAGATACAAAACCCATAATCTCAGATTGTCTACAAAAATATGTTAAACCTGTAATAATATTTTCTCAAAAGATAACCAATATTTTTACCTTTAATTTAATTAAACCTTCTTTTCTAATCAAAGTTGTGGAAAAGGTTTTCTGAAATCTGAAGAGACCAGACAAGAAAGAAAATCACACTTTAATTGCAATTCTTAAACAGTTACAAACCTTTCAAAAATACATCAATGGTAGCATGGCCAGGGGTTGTGGCAATGGCAAAATAACAATAATTATATATTTTCAAATAAAATTGTTATGATACTGTATGCCTTTTTTAACATAGTAAGATACATTAAAATATTAGATTTGGGATTACTTAGCTTATTTATTTTGCATAGAACTGCAAACTTCCAACATGGATGGACTGCAAATCTTGCAATTCTCTAGAGAAGTTACAGAGGCTAAGTAAGCCAGAATAGAAGCTTTAAGTGTCAATAAATTAAATTTTAGCAGTGCTTCTGACTCTTCAGTACTGTGGAACTGAAAAACACAGCATGACATGCTAGAGGGAAAAGTGGAACTTCAAAACTGGAGAGCCATAGGTTACAATGGCTACCATCTGGCCACATAATACACTTAAGTAGAATTTCTACCATATTTAGCTATATAAAACCCCATTAAGAGATGGGCACTGCTCATGCACTATGGGCCTTTCGTGTGGGCTCACCACTAGACTAAAATGTTACAGCTAGTGAAATAACTTGTAGGTCATCTAAATGCTGCCTTTTCTCCTAGAGCTGTTAACATCCCATCCAGTGACTGTCCATATCCCTTCATGTGCCCTAATGTTGCATTCCTCCAGTGAGCCAAACATGGCCAACTTTTTTTGTTTTTTACTACTTCAACTCTTTCCCCACATTTGGGCCAGAATCTCTCCGCAGGCATGCTTCAGTCCTGTGGGAAGGGAAGCCATAGCATTCTATATCTCCAAGTGCCATGACTCCATGGTATACCTTTGTATACAGAAAACCACTAAATTACTTATTTGTAGAAATGTGCAAAACCCCCCGATGTTTTGGTTTTGGTTCTAATTCATCATCATGTTTTGGTTTTGGTTTGGGCCAACGACCATCAAGTGTTTTGGCTTGGATTTAGTTTTGGTCAGTTATAGATTCCTTAAAAATCAATTAAAAAATTTATAAAACCAGCTAAAATCATATAATTTGTAACAGTTTACATGAAATCCAAAACCTGAGATTGATTTTTAAATCAAGTTCTGAAGTGACAGCAGACCTCATCTTGGACTTGGATCCACTCAGAAACCCAAAGTGATTCCGAACTGGGACTCTACTAGACTCTAGACCCGAAAGTTCAGGTGTGTTTGTATTCTGGGAAAACTGAACTATACATCTCTAATTATTTGTATATATACTTTAGCAGCTATGAAATTATTTGGTTATTGTTTAAAGCAAACCTCTATTCAATGCAGAAATAAACACACAAAACTCCCTACATGCTGCTGTTATCCAGTAAGTAGCATCTGCTAATATTTATTTATTAACATTTCCTTAAATAGCACTTTACAATTGGGAACAAAACAGTAATAGAATAGTAATTAAACAAAACTAATAACTAAAAACAAACAAAGGGGTACAGTAAGAGGGCACCAGTCACAAGCTTACGGTTTATAAAGACACAAATTTGGCACACAAATATAAGTGTTACAGTACATATTGCATATTGGTCCACACAGATTGCAAAGATCTTGGTGCACTGTATGTCACACAGTTATGCTGGCCTGGGGTCAATTGGATGTGTGACTGTAAAAGTAAAAATATTTACATTGGATGGTCTCTTAATCCCAAACAATGGGAGTATACATTGATTTAAAATTGAGAGCAAATTTAGTAAGCATTAAGTCTTCAAAAATCAAGTACTATAAAGACAAATACTCCTTGACAGTGAATGATCACAAACCTTCCACACAAACATAATATAAAAATATGTTCAATCAATGTAATTAAACAGGGGCGTATCTATAATGGGTGCAGGGTGTGCGGGGAACATGGGCTCCTGGGTCCAGGGGGACCCCGCATGGCACACCCTGCACCCATAATATTACTTACCTCTCCGGAATCCCACGTCAGTGCTGGGGTCCGGCGCTGTAAAACGAGTGGAAAATGGCCACGGTGGCCATTTTCCCGTCATTTGTGCATGCACTACAGGGAAAATGGCCACTGCGGCCATTTTCCCAGTGTCCTGTGCATACACTATAGACTCTGGCACACTCTGGGGCCCAGAGTCTATAACTCTGGCGCTGGCCGCGCACAGCTCAGTGCGCTGCCGGCCGCCGGG
This sequence comes from Taudactylus pleione, assembly GCA_031769625.1. Lineage (NCBI taxonomy): Eukaryota > Metazoa > Chordata > Amphibia > Anura > Myobatrachidae > Taudactylus > Taudactylus pleione. The sequence continues at coordinate 5,258,407 of JAUIMM010001030.1, forward strand.
CGGAGAGGAGGGGGCCCGTGTCAGAGACCGCACACAGGCCCCCTCCTCTCTAGAAACGCCCCATGTAATTGCCCTGTCATTGAAGGTCAGATTTCTTTCATGTCCAGTTTGCTGAGAGCTGTTAACAGATACCAAGATTGTAGTATCCTGAAAAGGTGGTCATGCACTAACTTGGTAATGCACTGATTTTGATAACAAGTGTATTCAATCCTCAATAAGTGCCATTTTTTTATATCTTGATTTGATACAATATTAAAGCATTATTTTTAACTATGTAATGCAACTAAGATTTCTGACTATATTCTGTAGGTTTATTATTGTGCTATATATACAGTATTAGAGCTGAGTCCAAGCTCGGATCTCTTTGGTATTCTGAATATAACCAAGTCCCGACTCGGGTCTTCTCACCAAGTTTGGAACTCTGATCTAAAAACCGGTTTGTCCATATTTTGCATTGCATTTAAGTCCCTCCCCCATGATTTTTTATGCTGAGAGATGGTCAACATTGACTGGAAATGACCAGAAATTAATGTTATTGATGTTAATAATATTATAGGAACAAAAAAGGTCCAAGTTGCATAATTTTAGCAGTTTTAACAATTTTTAAAGAAACCAAAACCATATCAAAACACTTAAGGGTGGTTTTGCCCAAACCAAAACACAGTGATGATTTAGAACCAAAGCCAAAATATTGGGGTCTGCACACATCTCTAATATATATATATATATATATATATATATATATATATATATATGACAGAAGTATTGTAATTTGCATGTTCCATTACATTTCAAGCAACTGTCGGTACATGTAAATTAATATAGTAACCTCCATATTTTATTAATAGCACACAAAGTGAGCTTCAGATGCAAATTCATAGGCATGGCACCATGCTCTGACACTTGCTAGGCAGAACAGCTATCCACATACAGTAACCTGTAATATTGTAGATAAGACAGATCAATGTCTTAACTATTACACTTACAAATATTTTGATTTCTTCCAATCTCTGAATTATTTGGAGTAATAGGTTTAAATGTCCTTAACAACTTAACAGATGATTTTTCCAGCAAAACCAGTCAGAAACTGTGGGGTCTGCGGGAGAGTCCAGGGAGTTTGGCAGCACAGATGGTGTAATGGTTAGCATTACCTCACAGCACTGGGGTTGTGGGTTAGATTCCCACTACTTACTACTCCAGTTTCTTCCCACACTCCATATATATCATAATATACTGGTAGGTTACTTGGCTCTTAACAAAAATTAACCCTAGTGTGTATATATGTGAGCATGTGGTTGGGAATATAGATTGTAAGCTTCATTGAGGCAGGGACTGATGTGAATTGCCAAATATTCTCTGTAAAGCGCTGTGGAATATGTATGCACTATATAAATATCTGGTAATAAACTAATTTGTGCTTACTGTACCTTAGTAAATGTACATCAAAGAACCAAGAATAAATAATGTAATCAGAATCGAGACAATAGGGAAAAATCATGGTCACAAATTATGCCTCCTTTCCAAATTTGCTGGAATAGAGGTTTTCTTACAGTATGCTGATTGCAAATAAAAAATACTGTAGTTTTCACTGACTAGCAAATCAGTAAGCGACCACATGGAATTATTTATGTCTTTTAGCCTTCAATATTACTTGTAATATTGTATATGCTTAACTTACTCATCTGCATTTAATTTGCTATATTTTTCTTTTGTATTTTTGATTTTTATAATTGTCAGAAAATAAATTGTTATTTTTTCTCCTATAATTAATGTTGCAATATTATCTATAATGTGTGTTTCTTAATATGCATATGCAATTATATAAATTTCCATTATGCACATGTAGTTTGTTGAGACAAAAAATTAGTTCATAGAATTAATTATTTATTTGCATGTGTATAATCACAACAAATAGATCTACTTATTAATATTAAAGAAATAACAAAACAAACCATTGTACTCTTCTTCACCCTTTGATGATACATTTAAATGTGATAAAAACAAAAGATAAGATGTATCAAAGGTTAAAATGCAATACATTTTCTGAAAACTGGGATCTAATCAATTATGGATTCCCAGATGTGTGAATAGGGACCGAATCAGATTTTGGAGATTCCATGGACCTGTGGTACTGCAGCATAGAGCTGTGATATTACTGCATGCATCAAGCTTGTGGCCTTATATCTCATGCCATTATTATGTGAATTTTGTTATTGAAGACTATGGGTTTTTTTCACAAAATGCTCAGGAAAGGGATCCAAGGGATCTATATCCACTACTTGCAGCTTGTGCACTGCAGACTGATGGCCACACATGTGCATTTCAACTGCTGGGTCATCTGAAATCTGAAAGTAACTGCATTTCCAGGACAGCTCTATAATGGATGAGTCATCCCAGCAAGAACAAAATAACACATGCCGGCAGACCTTACTGCAGGCAAGTTGCCAATGATATCAGTTAATGATGACATTATTTATGTGATCATTAACACATTTTGCCGTGATTGTGGATATTAAAAGTTCAAAATTGGATAAACCATGAAATTAATTTAATGTTAAAAACGAGCGCTTGGACATGTACTGTGTGTAAATATAAATGAACCATGATTTACTTAAAATATTAAAATATTAAATAAATAGTAAAAATCTCCTGTACCCACTCGGTGTTTATAGCTCTTTTTGTGACAGAGTGGTGTGGAGTAGAATGTCTCAAAGGTAATCCGGTGAATGCGGGAACATGGGTATTTGTAGAATGGTACACTGCCCCTACTCTTACCCTATAGTTGCCGTCCCTCCGGTACTCCTTCAGCTGTGCGGCACACGGTGTCTCCTCCGTCCCTTTCGGCTTTGGCGCGCTGTGCCTCCTTACACGGCGGTCAGCAGCGTCTTGCTTCTGGTGGAGTGGGGAGATCAACGAGCAGCCTGCAAACTATATGCTGTATGCTGTGTATGCTGTATATGTCCACAGCAGCTAAGGATTGTATTTAATTCGTTTAAAACCCCAGGCCTAGAGAAACCCAGGCTACTGTATAGCAGAACAGTATTTTTAAATGGTCAGAATAAATTCAGTGTGGGTATATTCTGCCCTTTTCAACCTGTACTGAATTTTGTGGGACACACATGTGTTCTAGGGTCACAAGCCTCCACTTTAAAATCCTGTGTCAACTTTGTCTCTGTTTAATATTAATAAACATAGACATTGGCTGGTATCCAATTAGCAGTGGTAAATTACCACTGCTAATGGATCCCTGGGGGCTATCCAATTAGCCACAAAGCCTGGCCCGATGCCAACACTTATCAGAGATTTTTTGGGGGGACCTAATGTGCGTTTTTGGCTAAATAATCATATTTGTTCAGCTAAACAAATAGGATACAGTAATAAAAAAATCTGCAAAATACAGGGATTATTGGCAGAAAATTCCCATTTTTCACCCTCCCCCCAAATCGGGGCTATTTGATTACCGACCTTTATGTCTGATAAAATTACATCTCTTTTTTTCTCTCATTTCTAAATATGTTTCCACATTAGATTTAGACTCTCTCTTACTTTTCCTGTACAAAATTGATCACAATAAATTTTAAAATATTATGATGAATCTAACTTGTCTAGATTTTACAGCAAGGAGTGTGCATAATTCAGATTTAGGGTTGTTTAGTGCTCCAGTTGGATTCCATAAGGCCACGATAAGGGGCATAATTATTTGAGGATATTTGCAGAATATATACCCAGAACATTTTTTTCATATTATGCATCCCCTAAATATACTGTATGTGAACAAGATTCCCTGTTTTTTTATCACAAAAGCAGCCCTATACGTTTATATATGGGCTGTTTCATTGATGAATTTACCAAGCTCCATAATGCGAATCATTCCACAGCTTGGCTAAAGTATCTAACACCATCTTCAGATAGTGTTAGCCGTTGTGGGCTATAGGCTACATTCTACAGAGTTTGCAGCAAAACTGAGTCATATCCAGCTTTTGCAATTGAGAAAGCCTTTCCCTCCCGGTTTATGTTCTGTAAATGTGTGGATCTAGCACTGGGAATGTGCAGCAATACAAATATTCAAGTACTCAGCCCCAGCATCATCATACTTTGCATATTTTTTTCATAATGTACAAGATTTGAATACTTGATTTTTAATAATTTAGTATGATTTATAAAATTCACGTGATTTGCATACATTTCTTGACTGATTTTTACATTTACTAATTTTAGAAAGTTATACATTATATTGGGTTAAATATAATTAATGCATTATCTATACATTGTATATGTTCCAGACCTGGATATGAGAGTAGAACTGTATGCAGGATCATTCTGTGCAGCTCTCTCTTTGGCAACAGCTGTTTTGGTGGGAGGCAGGACTGAACAGAAGAATGGGGAGGGATCTAAAAAAAATCCTCTCTCACTTGCAAATGAGAGAAAACCCTCAACTAATGCCATATGAAGATTGTGTTCATTCTAAAGGACTCTCTTTGAAAGATATACAAAGTTAAGGGGCCTATCCATTAGCAGATGTATTTCTGAGTGATGAAAGACAAAAGATATCCCTTGAAAATTCCGGTGGCTGTGCTGAATAATATCTGTAATGTACCTGACAGATTTTGGCAAACAACAAACGATGAACGATATCACATGACATCATCGAGGGAGTAGATTTTTTTTCTCTGCAGTGCTCTGTAGCAGCTGCTAATATCTTTCATCGTTCACTGCAAATAAACTGAATGATATTGATAATGTCCTACAGCTATATGCAATAATTGACCAAAATGTTGGAGAGATGATAGATGCGATTTATCGGCCGCGGGAGTGTGCATCTGTCTGCGTTAATCCTAATTTTAACTAACTCTTAAAGGGCCTATCCATTAGCAGATATAATGAACGATTGAACAATATATCGTTCAATCATTCATTTTATCTGCTAATTGATAGGCCCCTTTAGAGTTTGGCAAAATTAGGCTTAACGCAATTCCCATTAGAGGAATCGGAAATGCAATCAGCAAATGGAACTGATGCAATTTTCGCAAAACATTGATGAGAAATTGAATGATAAATATGGCACTAACAAGGTTATTTTTATCATCAAAAGAAAATGTGTAATTTGCATAGCAGGATATGTGTAAAAAAGTTATTATTCTAAGAATGAAAAATCATGTTAGCAGCTTATTGAACAAACTGGTGTATTTTAGATTCTTTTGCAATAAATCATTTTTATAAGGTTACCAAAAATATCAAGGTACAAATGAGCAAAGGACAAAACTTAGAAAACACTGTGAAGTTCAAGCAAGATTTTACTTTGATGGAGGTGTTTTTTTTATTACATTTGTGACCATTGCTTATCAGTAAAACAGAAAACGGCTGCTGTTCTGAAAATGTAATTTACTGTATGTTTTTTCTTTTTATGCTATAATGAATACTCCTTGTCAAATATAATAGGTGAGCACAAACTGAAAATCTATGGATAATCTTTCATATCATTGAATGGAAAAGAATTGACAATACATATCTGACATAATGTCCAAAAGAAAGCATTGTTATTGATGCTTTTATCCATAGCTACTGTATATTGGTGCTTATTATTTACTCACTAGTCAATATTTTCCAGTGACAGTTCTCAGTTAGAGATTAAATACATTTTACTTGACCATTCATAAAGATCTAATGATACCAGAAGTGGGGGGAATGTGTCAGAATACACCGCACTAACACCACCCATTACACTGTACTCCATTTGTTCTATGACATGGTTAGAAGTGTAAGGTACAATTACATAATTTTTAACTTAATTGTAATTCATATTTTAATACAGGTCCAGGTAAACTAGAGAATTAGTATATAATACTGGTGGCTGTTTAGCTGCCGGTTGAAATCCCAACACGAGAAGTCTGACAGCAGGAGATCTTGAAGCCGGCTCGTAAGTTCCCTAACCCACCCCTCTTCCCCCCTAACCTTAACCCTACCTTAGGGGTCCCTAACCTAAAAACTCCCAGGGAGGTGCCTAACCCTAAGTCCCCCCCGGGGGTGCCTCAACCTAACCCCCCCTTCCCACACCCTACACCTAACCCTCCTGGAGTGGTGCCTGACCCTAACCTACCCCCAGGGGTGCCTAACCCTTACCCTTTCCCATTAGGGGTGCCTAATCCTCACCCTTCCCCCTAGGGGTGCTAACCCTAACCTTCCCCCCAAAACCTAACCCTAACTCCACTACACTCCCGAAACCTAACCCTCCCACCTGCAGCTAATGCTACGGATGCCTCGGACTTACCTCACTTGGGCTGTTGTCCTTCGACATTATGGCATTGGGATTCAGATAGGCATCAGTATTTTAACACCTATCAGAAAGCCCCCGTCAGGCTTCTCGTGTCGGGATATAGACCGGCGGCATTTAGTCCAACGGTCAATAAACTGCATCCCATAAACTACAATGTTATAAATAGGGATGATGAAATTATGTTCTAAATTTAGAGATTGTACAGATATTAGTATTTTTGAGCCTATTAATTAGTTTGCAAACAAAGAGTAAAATAATCCAGCTATTTGCAATGGAGTCAAAAACACAATGTAAGGTTTCATTAGTTCTTCTTTAACCACCTATTTCTTTAGTTCAGGGGCACTCCGATGTGTCCAGTCATGTTTTTTATTCTTTTGTTTTCAGGTAATTGTTTTTTTTTAATACCAAATTGGACTATTACTAGAAGACTTCACTTCGGTAATAAAAAAATATGTAACTTGCAAGAGTGGAGTTTGTGTATGTATTTATTTTTCCCTACAGTATAAGTCACCAAAAACAATTACTTATTTTTTTTTCACTCATTACTCTGTGCTGGTGAGATTAGGGTATGGGAAGAGCTCTAGTGCTATTGGCACTAGGGCTGGTTATATCCAGGATGATGACCTGCACTGTGGGCTCAACTCATATGGATGGGAAAGTCAACCAAAGTGACAATAGGCATGCTATATGGGCCTGATTCAGAGCCGGACGATCTGAACAGAGCGCTCGCTCTGAATCAGGGCCCTCCTACCTATAAATGGAGCGGCCTCCTGGCCGCTTGCACAGCTGTGGGTGACCACACACAGCTTATTCGAGTGGCCAAAAAGATGGTCGCAATGGTCAAGACCATCATGACCATCGGGCTTGAGATGAGACCCTGCGGTAGGGTCTCGCTGCCGCAAGCCCAGGAGTGCTTTTGGCTCTATCAGAGCCAAAAGCACTCCCACTGACATCACTAGTGATGTCTGTGGGGCCGGCCCCAGATGGTAGGCATTCCCATGGGAATGCCTCCATCTGGGCAGCAACGCCCCAGGCACGCCAACCAAAGGGGGCATGCTGTCACTCACCATCAACAGCACGCCCCTTTGGTGCGAGACCCATAGCGACAGCTTGGCTGTCGCTATGCGGGTCTCGCGCATGTGCACGACGGAGCTCCCTCCGTCGTGCGCATGCGCACTAGGGCACCATCGACCCGCTTGCGAGCGTTCACGAGCGGGTCTGAATCAGGCCCTATGTCCCTTCAATTTTTGCAAAACAAGCCTAGATTTAAAGATACAATTTGGGAGGAACCTTTTTCAATTGATTATTCACATTGTTACAATACACAAGCCTGCACAGATTCTAGACATCTGTGCAGTGTTTTGCACACACATACTGGTCTGCGGCAGGTCATTTATTTGGGTGGGTTTGTTGGTGGGTTTGGAGCGGGTTCTAATCCAACTGCATAGTAAATCAGGGGCTTCTATATTTCTAATAGTAAAAATACTGCCGGTTTCAATAATCTTTTCTAGATGGATTATCTGTAGGATTGCAGCATTTTGGGCTTCAGTAAATCTCTGAAATGCAATCCAACTAAAACCGCAGACAAAATGCAGAAAAATGCAAAAATCGCCGTAAGGAAATATACCGCATAGTAACATATTTTTTCTCTGCTCTGATGCATATCACTAGAATTGTATGAAATCTCAAGATCCAGAAATTCAGATTGCAATGAAGCAATTCTCAGATCAAAATTCCCTCATTTCCATTAACATACACCAGGGTTATTTTACTTTATTATTATTTTTACTGCTAATATAAATTCCTTTTTATTTGCTGCTATTTACAGTATATTATGACAGCTCTGGTCCACTTCTTATAAGTCACCTACAATTTATGCGGGAGCAGCAGGCAATGTTAATAGTTAAAAGTTGACAATTTTCAGGATTTTTGAGTTAACATATAGATCAGCTACAACTTTGTGTGAAAGAAAGTACGATCTAGTTTAGAGATGTAGTGGTTCATATTCCTGGAAACTTTGGGGTTAAAAATCAAACCGATCCGGGGCTCGGGTTTTTCCATCTTGTTCAGATCTGAAAATGAGACAAAATGTAATCTTCCCTGCATTGGATCTCAAATGTTTTGGATTGCATATTTAAGTCCTTCCCTCATGATCTGGTGCCAATTCACACTGAAGAACAGAGAGGGAGAGGGAGTGGGTAGTATAGGGGCACATTTTTACTAAATAAAAAATGATTAGGAGCACTGAAGGCAGGGGCACTGTGTACTGAGGGCTGGCCGCAGCACTCCATGTGGCACAATTAAACGCCATAGGGTGGACTGCAGCACTGTGTTGTTGTTGTAACTAAAAATGCCTTCTGGGGACTAAAAAAAAGATTAGGAGCACTGTGTTTAAGGGGCACTGTGTGTTGCTGCAGCACTGTGAAGCACAAAAAAATACCACAGAAGCGGATTGCATCACTGTGTTACTTAAAAAGTCTATTGAAGCACTTTTTTATAAAGCAAAAAAAACTATTATGTCATCATTACTATTACTATACTTCATCATTGCTAAACTTGTGTGTTAAAAAATATAAAAATGTTTATGTCACTGTTACAGTGGCACCCAGCTTATACTAGGGGTGCTGTGAGGCAGTATGGTATGTTTAGGCACTGTTAAAAAAATTAAAATGATAAAACTTGTCTGTTAAAAAATGTAATATCATTAGGTAGGGTGCCACCGTTACTAGGAGTGTTTTGAGGCACTGTGTTGTGTGTTCATGCAATGTTATCAAAAACTAAAATGATAAAATTTGTATGCTCAACCATGAAACTTCATTATTGTGCCACCATTACTAAGGGCGATGTGAGACACTGTGTTCATTGTTCAGGCACTGTTATCAAAATTTAAATGATAAATCTTGTGTGCTAAAAATATAACATCATTATGGTGCCACCATTACTAGGGACACTGTAAAGCACTGTGTTGTGTGTTCTGGCACTATTGACAAAAATGATAAAACATGTGTTTTTAAAAATAGTAATGTCATTAGGGGGCACTGTGAGGCACTTTGTTGCATGTTCAGGCACTGTTTTCAAAAATTTAAATGCTAAAACTTGTGTGTTTAAAAATATAAAGTAATTTGGTGCCACCATTACTAGGGGGGCAGTGATGCACTTTGTTATGTGTTTAGCCACTTTTATCAACAATTTTAATTCTAAAGCTTGTGTGCTAAAAAATATAATGTCATTAGGATGCCACACTTTTACTAGGAGCACTGTGAGTCAATATGGATCAGTTGAGTAGAAGCAGCAACTCAGTACTAGTGCCAGCAGTCATGGTAGTATTTCAACATCTACTAAAGGTTGTCCAGGGGAAATAAAGTTTAAGAAAAGGTACCTGAAATGTAACATTATTTCACAACGTTAAAGAAAACATCACCTCTAATAAGAAAGGGAAAAATTACTGCTGAAAAATACAAAATTGCCAACATTCCATACACCACAGGCAGTGGCAAGGAAAGGCTCAGGACATGACCTTCCTTTGTGAGTGGCGGTCTTGCTACTGATGTTTCATGCATTAGAAAGTCTATTATGGAAGCCGGGCCAAATATAGTCAGACACCTTCTGAAATCTTACACGCAACACCTTCTGACTCTAAGTCTACATGTGTCACCTTTAAAACAGGCAAATAAGTTCAATCTGTCAATTTGATGAATGACTCCATGCTCTCGGAGTCATCTGGTGGATGACATATTATGCAATCGTTCATCAGCTCATGTGGTGTCAAACGACTGCATTATATGTCATAATTTGCATTGTGCGCCAGCCGGGTACACACATTGTCTAGTGTCTACCAAGCATTAGACAGTTGATTGAGGTCCTGTGTCCCAGCTACCAAATTTAATCTTTATTCCATTTTACAAGAACAGGAATTCCACACCTGTACCTGAAAAAAACATGTAGCTCTTGGCCTAGAAAATGCCATTTTTCCACTACTCAAACATAGTATGTGGACAAGCAGTAGTGGTCAAACTAAAGATTACATGACTGTTACAGCCCACTGGGTGGGTGTATTGCCTTCAGTAGCATAATCTAACACACAACACCAGCTCAGTCACAGGCATTCTATTCTCTGTATAACTATAACTGGCTTCACTAAGAGGCATTCCCCTGTCAACCTATTAGAAAAACTCTGAGATGCATAGCAAAATGGCTTACCCCATTGACTCTCCTCAAAATTTGTAATTTGTCTGATAATGCATGTAACATTGTGAGAGTATTACAGCTGGTGAATTTGAAAACATACCACGTTTTGCCCACACAACTTGGTGGTTAAATTTTTTGAAAAAAAATGAAAGGGACATGCAGGCATGTGGCCAGAAATATATCCGGGCATTTTCGACATTCAGCAACCACATGCAGAAAATTGCAGCGGCTGCAAGAACAGTTCAATTTTCCATGCCACCAACTGAAACAAGAGGTTGTGGCTAGGTGGGATTCCACCCTTTATATAATTCAGTTAATGGAGGAACCGCAACAAGCCATCCAAATCTACACAAGTCTTAACATAGGAAGAGGATTGGAATCAGCACAATAGAGAATAATCTGTGTTTTGTGCAAGCTGCTGCAACCATTTGAAGTACAATAGTAGCTAATGAAATGAGTTCAGACACTGCCAGCTTGAGTCAGGTCAATCCCTTAATAAAACAACTGGAAAGGCAGCTAGAAACTGAAGGAGGAGATGAAACTAATACCTCTTCCACCAAAAACCCAGGTCTGGCCTGGATTTTCAGACATGGTACCAACCCAGGTCAGATCCAGGTTAGACACCGTTCACACAGAACCATCAATCTGGTTTAGTCTCAGATTAGCCCCATTCACACTGAACCCAGGTCTACCCTGCTAAACTTGTGAGATCATAAAAAGTGAAAGGTGACTGCTTCACAACCACCATTCAGTTCATTTTAGGCAAAACCCAGGTCGGATAACCCGGGTTGCACCATTTACACTGCACCATTACCCAGGTCCATTGTGGGTCCGACCCTGGTAGATACCTGGGTTGGATTGCTGGGTTACTTGACCCAGGTTATTTTTCAGGGACCCTTTTACATTGAGCTGCAACCCAGTTAGACCCAGCAATAACCTGTGTTATTGCAGCAGTGTAAAAGGGGTAAAAGTGATGCAGTGCAGTATGTTGGACTTTTAGATCAACTTCTTTAGTCACTTGACCAGGACCAAAGGGTTATCAATATCTTGCAATTGGATCACTACATTTTGGTAACTATGTTTGATCATATGTAATGTCTTTCTTTCCAACTGACACCAATTTTAACAGATATAAAGAGCTAATTGCCAGCAAGCTCAAATTTCAAATGACAAGACAATGTGTCCCGCTTTATTTTCTCCTGCAAATGCAGCTGCCAAGAAAAAACTGACCTATTCCAAGAGAACCAATGGGAGTGTGGATGATGAGTCAACTCAGTGTACCAAAGTGAAACACCATTATTGCAACTAATTGACCAAAATTATTGACACCTCTAACATGATACAATCTGATACACTGAGTATAGTACAATAGGATAGTGGAGGATTATTTTAAGGACAATGTACAAATTAGTATGTCACAAAGTCCTTTTGATTACTGGGAGGAAAACAAAAGACAAATTGGAGCCCCTTGTATAAATCCGCTTTGGTGTAAGCTTCCAACCCTCCAGTGTGCAATTGAAAAGAGTGTTTAGCACAGCCTGGAGCCTTGTGAAGCTATGTCTTCAAAATGAGCAAAAATTATTTTCATAAATATGAACTCCAAATTCTATGAGGAAGTACTTTGCTGCCAATTGCAACAAAGTACAGAGACATCTGTAATGGTGGATTCCAGTGGGAATGAGCTACTATTGTGTGATGATAATGTTAACAGTGATGAGGTTGTGGAGGATGAGGATGATAATGATATCTTTCCAGTGTAAGGTGATTAACAACACTGTAAACCACCTTAAGCCAATTGGTAGCTCGTTTTGTTGGGGCCCAAAAAAACCCAAGCACTTCCACCACAAAAGTGGCAATCTTTGTCGCTGGACTGCTTGGTTTTTTAAACTGTGCATGTCCTTTTTAAATTACAACATAAGGGTGTATGAAGGGACCCAAAGACAATACCAGTGTGGACTACTTTTCTATTCATTATGGGATATATGTTTGGGGGCATTGGTGATGGGTTTTTTACATAGACAAACATTTTCATTGGTTATTGCTCTAACACATAACTCATTTACAACAAATTTTTAACCAGAAATAATCACGTAGTGTAAAAAAGCTTAACATAATTATGGAACATATATTGTATTATTTAGTAATATGAGTAAGAAAATACTGTACAAGGTCATGTCTCAATTTTATTTTTTTTAATTAACCGGTCATTCTTTTTACTTGCCTTTCACTACATTCTCCACCTTCATTTCCCTGTACTGCCCTCTTGCCTTTGAGTTAGTTCTCCTCATACTCAAACTCTCTGGTGCACCTCATAAATGTACTAAAGGGTTTGTTACCCAATTAGGAGGGAGGGAAGATCAGAAATCCACAAAAATCTTGTACTCTTTCATGGACCTTTCTCTTCTCAGTTGCTGCAAAACTGATCTCGCAAGGCCATGCCACAAATTAAGTTTTCTTAATCCACCAATAAATGCTTTACATGCCTTCCACTACATACTCTACCTCAATTTTCCTATACTGCCCTTGGGCCTCTGAGCTAGTTCCCCTCATCCTCAGACTCTCTGATGCACCTCATAAATATACTACAGCAGTTGTTACCCAATTAGGAAGGAGGGTGGGGTGGTAGTTTGGTCAATCTTCTCTTGCAACCATTGTCAGGAATCCTTGGCTACATTAATAACAACATTGTATTAATTTATGGCCTTTTCTCTTCTCAGTTGCAGAAAAACAGATTTCGGAAGGCCACATCTCAAATTGAATTTTCTTAATGAAATAATCAATCAACAAATGCTTTTTCTGCCATCCACTACATATCCTGCCTCCTATTCCCTGTACTGCCCCCAGGCCTCTGATCTAGTTCTTGATTAATGAAAACATTATTTCTATGGGTTGTATAATTTATTAAACTGCCATCCTGTCTGCCACTGCTGTGCCACAAAGTTTCATAGATACATTCTTTTAAACTACAATGTGTTTGTGTAGCTCCTCTGTTGCTTAGTTTAGCCAGCCAGCTTTTGGCCAATTTGGGTCAAAACAATATTGTGAGCTGGTCAAAATTGACTGGAAATGATTGGATATTCATGTTATTGGGGTTAATAAAACTATGGGAACAAATTAGTCCCAAATTATGTGATTTTAGCTGTTTTTAAAATTATTTTTAAAAAATCCAGCAAAACAAAAGCACAACGTTGAATTGTAACAAAAACCAAAACACAGGGGTCCATGCACATGTTGAATCTAGATACTTCCTTTAGGTTGTTACACAAACCACCAATTCCAGAAATGATGCATATTCATTAATTTGTAAAACTATAATTTAAGTCCATATTTAGAATAATGCTATAGTACAGTTTGTATCATGTACTATTTTTTCCTTCTGTTTAATACTTGCAACACTAATTGTTGGTAAAGATTGTTGTGTCTGATTTGTAAGTTTCCTGTGAAATGATTATAAATATTAAGTGATGCTGACTGAAAGCATACAGTGTACACCTCACATTGTAATTAGGTGCAATTTCAGACACATGATGATGTGCTTTAATTGATGTACATATTCATCACTCTAATCACCAATAACTTACAATGGTGATTTCTCTTTTAAATAATTGATGGCTTTTATTTCTTGAGTTTGCAAATATGTTGTAGGTGATAGACAACAGGCAGCCACTCCACTTCTGGTATTGCATTATTGGTTTCACTTAGATTACATTTCCTTTACAGTCCATTTTTTTTCTAATGTCAGTATGGTAAGCTCAGATGTAGTTGGTAGGTCACACAATTTTGTTACACTTGTCTGCTAAATGGCACGTCCATTTAGTAATGTTTATTTCTTCACCATCACAACCTGAATACAACTTAGCAAACTTTACTGTGAAAATGTTGTCTAATGTAATATTGTGATGTTATATCAGCAGAATCTATCAACACAGGAGCTGATTGAGAGTTGCATACAAGGTGACTGTATCTGCAGTCACACTGCTTGCTTCCAAATATCTGCAGATAGCTGAATGTATTCTGAGTTGGCTGCATCTATATGACTGCAGTCAGTGGCGGCTCTAGGCATGGACAAGCCAGTCCGTCACCTGGAGCACCATTGTATCCGGCAGGCACAATAAACCCCCACCCTCCCGGTGCTAGTTTGATTATGTAAGCTATGGGGGGATGGAGCAGAGGAGGGAAGGGGTGGTAGCACAGTATGGTGCTGGGCACTGCAAAGCCTAGTGCCGGCCCTGACTGCAGTACCCCATATACATCTGATAGTGATAGCAGCCATCATTGGTATCAGCATGCACTTACAGTTGTGTCCTCATACCCAATCCCAATGAGTTTCGCTCACTATGTGTGTCTTATTCGCACAAATAAAACAACTGGAAGTGACAAAACTCTGCTAGATTGCACTGATCAATGTAATATGCAACATTTTTATACCTGTATGTAAATGAGTCTGAATCTGTATACAAATAGCTAGGATGAATCCACCAAGTTCCTTTGTGCTTTATCTGCGACTTTGTAAATTTCTGAAACTTATTTCTGTGTGGTTAAAGTTGCAACCCGGCATCTGTAGTACGCTGTGAGTTGTGTTTTGCTGCATCTAAGATGCAAATGAAACACAACATTTTGAGAAAAAGTTGCTACACCCCTTGGAGCTGCTCAGTCGTGCTGGCTGTCTCTTGCCATATGGCATACAGTATTAAGGCTTGATATATGAGAACATATTGTATCTGCACATAAGTTCTATCCTTGGTGAAAATTATCTGTCTGAAATTGCTGCATCTTTGCCACTGAATAGCCTGCAATTACATCTCCTTGCCCACTGCAAACTTATGTAAGTACAAACACTTTGTTGCTGCCCAGTTACACCCATTTATTATACTGTATCTTCAAGCAAAGATCCAGATGACTACTACTATTTGCTAATTTGAATAGCCAACAAATTCGCAGAGAGATGTTCATTTAGGACTGTCTCAGAACCACGTGCCGTACAAAAATTTGCAGGTGTCCCTGTTTTGCATGCGACTCTGAATCACAAATATAGATTGATGTGTATTGTATACAACTGTCAAAGTTTTGCCATGTTTTTGTATTGAAAAACAGCTGATTTAACATGTATAAGCACTAAAATTCTTTGATTTATTACCACTGGCATTATCTTTGCTTCTTTTCTTTTTGTTGCATACTTGTTAATGCAAGGTTGCTTGTGTAGGCTTAGCCTAAGCACTTGTTGGTGATTTTGCAATGAGATTAGTAGACATTCACCCTTATTGTCACATCATAGTGAAAGTTTATCATTAGTGGATTGGGAACTGAAATTGGTTTTATGTAGACAGTGTGAAGTCATCTGTAGGTAGATTTAACAGGGCCGTAGCTAGGGTAGTGTGGCCAGTGCCATCGTACAGGGCACCACAGGTCAGGGGGCGCTGTTTGGGCCTGTCAAATTTCTCTTTATTACCATTCTTGCTTGTAGCTTCCTCTTATTTCATCCCCAGCATCTCCTGGCCACTCCTATCTCTTCCCTGGCCCTTCCCCATGAAGCCATGGCCCTTTTTTGGGTGCATTATGTCCCTTTGAAAAATGAGGGGGGTGCTAATGCTTTTTCTGGCACAGGGCACCAAAAAGTCTAGTTACGGCTCTGAGATATAATATGCATTTTCTATAGCAGTGCAAAAATATAAATCACAATTCCTCTGCATAAATGTACACTGACAAGCAATCTAATAGTATCCTAGTGATTGCCATACTGTATAATGCAGAAAGCATCACAGTGACTACCATACAATAGGAACCATCCCAGTCACTGTCAAACAATACAGAGAGCATCCCAATAACATTTATACAAAACATATGTCCCTTCAGACCAAGGTATGGTAGCCTCTTGGAGGGGGGTGGATAAACTTTATTTGGTGGCCCCTGTATAAAAGCACCAGCACCAGGAATATACATTAGATAATAAAATTTAACATTTTATTTCCTTACATAAAATGTAATAAAATGAAATAAACATGAATTAATGTTGTAAAAACAGACAAAACCGCACACAAAAATATATTATTAAATAAATTCCACTCTAAAGTTTTTCACTCTGTGCACTGATCTGAAAATTGTTTTTTTGTCAGAATTACATGCAATCAAAATACCAAGATCTGTTTTTTAGATCTGAGATCAGACTTGTAAGAAGACATGAGCTGTGACTTGGTTCTACTTGGAGTCAGGACTCAGGGTCTCATTCAGACCCGCTCACGAGCGCCGAGCGCTCGCAAGTGGGTTGATGTTTCCCAAATGTGCATGCGCGAGACCCGAATAATGATGGGGTAGCCGTCATTATGGGTCTCACACCAAAGGGGGCGTGCTGTCGATGGTGATTGACAGCACGTCCCCTTTGGTGGGCATGCCATGGGCATGGCTGCCCAGACGGAGGCGTTCCCATGGGAACGCCTACCATATGGGGCCGGCCCCACTTACATCACTAGTGATGTCAGTGGGAGTGATTTTGGCTCTGATAGAGCCAAAATCACTCCATGGCTTGCAGCAGATGAGACCCTACCGCAAGGGTCTCGTCGCAAGCCCGATGGTCGCGATGGTCCTGACCATCGCGACCATCATCACGGACACTCGCATAAGCTGTGGGTGGTAACCCACAGCTATGCGAGTGTCCACGAGGCCGCCTCGCAAAAAAAAAACACGCCCTGATACAGAGCGGACGCTCATTCAGAGCGTCCGGCTCTGAATCAGGCCATCAGTTTGACTAGGAAGCCCAAAGCTAGGTTATGTTCAGTGTTCAGCAAAACCAAACCATTTATCTCTCTGGTAATTAATGAAGGAAAAATCCTTAAAATAGTTGTTTTTGTATTTGATATTACACATTATTTTATTTTATTCAAGCCTACACAGAATGTAAATTTTTATTTTTCTATGTACACTTATTTAACATTTCTGCTATTTAAAAATGCCTTAAATACTCAAAATAATAGTAATACACTTGAATTTAGAAATATGGACACTCTGAGACATAGACAGTCTAAAAGGAACCATTTTAAATCCATTTTCATGACATGACAGAGCAAATACTGACACTTCATAATCGTACTCTTGACAAATCATTTCTGACACCTCCAAGTTTTGATTTGATGGTTTGATATTGAACCTGCAATGCCTGCGGGTGAGTAATGATATTTTTCAATCATCAAAATCCTGGTAACCTGCCATTTCTTTTCTTGCTTGACCCTCAGAGATCAAATCATTTCAACGTGATGTGCACAGTTTTGTGTAGTCTTATTTGACATACAGTAATCTATATATTTTATCTATATGTACATATTTTATTGTATTTTGGTTTTTGGATTTTCAACTAATATGTTAAGATTTAAAATTGTAGTGAAATTGTTTGCCTTGAAAAGTGTTTGGTTCATTAGAGTATACTGTTATTGCATACAATCATTGCACAATAAATTTGTTTGTGTTTTAAAAAAGGTTATTTAAATTTTTTTTAAATTAATTATTTATGAAAAAAATTATCTTCCATAGACAAAATGGTTTAATAAAATAAAATTAGCTTAAAATCAGAATTGAATCTGCTTACACAGTAGCGTCTATACAATTTATAAATATGAAAAACAAGAAAAGGAACATGGTCAGCTTGTGTGAATGTAACTTGTTCAAATTGTGCACCAATAAAGTTCAATAATTTCTTGCTCCTATTTCAGGACCTGAACATAATATAAGAGGCTGAATCTCTTCATAAATGTCTCATAATGTTTATGTTACTCTGTCTCTGTTGCCCAAAATATGAGCAGCACACCCAGACTAAAAAAGACAGATAGTGCACACCACTGACACATAAACGGTACACAAATCAATAAAATGTAAAGTCACAATTTTAAACAACATAGCAAGTTGAGAGGAGACAATAGGCAGTAAAAGCAACTGTAAAGCTCCATATACACGTAAAGATTTTCTGTCCAACCATCCAACTAGTTGATTGGTTGGAATGAAAATCTGGTGACTTATGGGAGTAACTGATGATCAGCAAATGGTGGTTAGACAAGGTTGTTAAATGTTTGATCAAAACAATTAGTTCAAACAACAGTTTTTGTCCATTTTCCGGCATTTGGGAGCAAATTGCTGATTGTCATTTGCTTTCATACCTTACCAGATTTTAATTGCAACCAATCAACTAGTTGGATGGTTGGATAGGAAATCTTTACATTTGTATGCAGCTTAATTTAACTACTCTGAACATAGAAAGAAATCCAACCACACCAGATTCATCTGCACTGAGTGAAAGTATGGCAAAGTGCATAAAATACTCATTGGAAAAAACAAGCTACAGTAAGATTCAACTTTTTTACTAGTCTTACTATGTGGGGGACCACTGTGTATATAGGAAACAAACAAGTGCAAAGGCAATCTCACTATAGTCCATTTACAAAGTCAAGTTGCAGTGAATCAGACATGCAAATATAAGCAACTGTATGGAGTTTGCATGTTCTCTCCATGAATGTGTGAGTTTCCCCTGGGTACTCTGGTTTGGTCCCACAATTCAAAAATATACTGGGAGGTTAATTGGCTCCCAACAAAAAATTAACTGCAGTGTGTATGTGTGTGTCCATGAAGTAGGAAACATCGATTGCAAGCTCCACTGCAGCAGGAACTGATGAGTATGACTGAATATTCTCTATAAAGCACTGCAGAATATCTGTGTTCTATATAACAAACTGGTAATAAAAAATGAATGTCATGATACAGCATTTTTTGGCACAACACTTAGTGTAGCTATTTTGTAGAGTGCATGAATTTGTATTTCAGGGGGTGCAATCGGGAAACCGGCTGCGTGATGCAGCTGGCTTCCTGACTGCTTTATCCCGGTGTGGGTTAAATGACAGGTGTCTATATCTAGACGCCTGTCATTTTCCCAACGCCGGAAGACAGGCACCCGGTATCCCGATCGAAGAGATGCTGGGCGCTGCAAGTGGACAGCCATGGGGGGGAGGGTTAGGCATGGCCTAGTGACATCATCCCGCTCCAGCATCACCTCCTGGCTTCTTTGTCCCACGCCGGTCCTGACACGCCGTGTCCATCTGCAATGGTCAGTGATGTGGTGTTTGGAATCCTGCGAGTGTTCCAGAGGATGTGTTGGTGTTCTGCCTGGTTGGTTTATACTTATCATGTGGTAACCAGGTCACCCTGTTATACACATTGGTACAAGCATACCCCCTGTGGTGCAGATTATTGCCATATATTTTACTGTGTATGATTAAATACTTTTATGCACTATGGAGCGCACACATATGTAATTTACCTTCTAGATTCACTCGTCCTGAGAGATTCAGGATTCATTTGCCATTCATTTGGGAGCAGCAGTCCACAGAGAACTCTAGTGCTTAAAGACTAACACTTGTCTTCATGTGGTGAGCTGTATACACACTCACCAATTGACTTTTTGATAGACTATCAGTGCCGGTCATTTTATTTTATCGCATATATATATATATATATATATATATATATATATATACACATACATACACATACAGGCAGGGTCACACATACTTTATGTACATACATACACACACATATAGGCAGTGTCACATACATACATACATACAGGCATGAAGGGATACACACACATACAGGCAGGGAGGGTGATATGCATAACTGTGATACCTCTCTCACCATAATGTGGACCCTGCAGCTTCTTCTTCATTGACATGCTGCTGTAGCCCCGCCCTCTTCTGGGGATAGATGAACATGTGCTGAGCTCCACCATCATCAGGACTCAGCACAAGCTCCTCTGACCATGGAGTCTCTCACTAGAGCAGCAGGAAGGCAGGACAGGACACTGCTGCTGCTGTTCTGTATCACAGCACCTGGCAGGCTGGACACGGACTCGGCATGCTGTCAGCTACTTGACAGCTGCTTCCAGAGTCCGAATTCAGTCTGCCCTCTGGAAACTAAGGTGACTGGAGCTAGCGCTGTGGTGGAACCGCCCTCCCTACGCCCCTGCTTATATGACCTTAAGAGAAAGCAGCCATCACAAACTCTAGGCAAAATTTAGAAACAAAACACAAAAGATTATACTCACGCTCAGTTTTACCCAAATTGTACTTGGAGATTTATCTATCAAACTAATAATAAGTGTACTATTTATTAAATTAATTAATTAAACCAATAAAGAAAATATGCTTACAGGAAATTAAAGTAAAAATAGCTTATCTGATCACAGCTTTTTGCCTGCCATATCTTGAATATGGAGCTCATACTGATCCAAGAATTTGTCCAGAAATCAAAGTCCTTCTCCCTTTTGTTTCTGGACACATTTTTGGAACAGTATCTGCTTTATCCTCAGGATTCACCATCAAAAAAATGTGTTGACAAACTCAGTAACTTAATATAATAAAAATGTGTGCTATTCTGATATGCAGCAACAGTTGTAGGCTGTACATTTAAGTCAGATAAGGGAGAAAAGATTTCTAAGTGCAAAATATATGGTATATAAAACATTTCTGTTTGTGCAATTTTATTTGTCTTCTTACAGATATAACAACGCACAGCAGAGCCATTATGAGACTTTTTGGTGCCCTGTGCCAGAAGAGAATTGGAGTCCTCCCTTCATTTTTTAAATAGGGACATAATATAGTGCACCTGAAAAAGGGCCATGGCCTCATGGGGAAAGGCCAGGGAAGACATAGGGAAGGGCAGGAGATGCTGGGGACTGCACCTGAGGACTGTTCTGTGTGCAGTGCCAGCTCTCTCACTGTGTCAGAAGCCGAGTGCTACAGTGCAGCCTAGTGCTACAGTACAGCACCGCGGAGTAAGCACTTTGATGTCACCCCTCAGTGGGTGATACTCAGGTATGGCCGCACCCCCCTTGTGATGCTGCTGGTCTCTGATGCTCTCCATATTATATGGTGGTCACTGATGCTCTCCTTTGCTCCTTTGCTGCAATTGAACTCCCCCCTGATACTTTGTGCTGGCTAATATAAGCCAACTCAAGCAAGGGAGGTGATGACGCGTCAAGCTGTGATTGGCTAGCTATATTCGGCCATCTTGGATGGGTGATGCAGCAAGCTGTAATTGGCTTGCCCACAGTGCCATCCCCACGTTGGCCTGATGTGATTGGTGGGGCCAGAGTCCTTGCAGATTCAGGCCCTCCACCATGGTGGTTAGAATTAACTGCCACCGGTTGCTGCTATTGGGTCAGTCAAGGCTGGATCAACTAGAACTGAAATGGTGAGTTCCTCCAGGGCATCCTTTTTCTTTTTGGGGTTAGTTACCATCTGCAGCCCATCTGCATGGGTTGGCTCTCTTAATTCTGCATCTCCCACAGGAACCAGTCCTCGCATGTTACACATGCCATCCTTTTCCCCGATGGTAGTCCCCTTCACTGCCATGTACATTTTGAAAGTTCATGGCTTTCCCTGGGCAGTGTCTGGTTTAAGCTCTTTTGTGATTTCTACTACTCACCATGGCTTCCAGCATCTTCTTCCTTCTTCCTTCTTAAGGAGCTCTTCTTTGCTCCTTTGTCATCATCAGACTCCCCCCGACACTTTGCGCTTGCTAATGTAAGTTAACTTAAGGGGACAGGGTGATGATGTGAAAATCCCCAATTGACTGACAATGGTCATCTTGGATTGGTGATGCGGCGAGCCATACTTGGCTCACCCGTGGCACTGTCTTCATTTTGGCCCACTGCTGCCTCTCTGCCCGCCGCGTGTGCTTGCTATTGGGTCCGTCGAGGGCTGCATCTTCCAGGATCCAGATCCACCATCTGGCCCAGGGTCATCACTGGGATACACCGCCTAGACAGTTGGGGCTCACTCAGACCCTGGCTTGCTGCTACGCCTGTGGCTTCCTCCTAGCTCCACAACATTTACATCTCTTAAGAGGTCATTTCAATTGTAAATATTTACACTAGTAATCCAGAGGATATCATGAAATACTTATATTATTGTTAACAGTTTATAAAAATATATCTTTTAAAAATACCAATATAATGTTTTTCCATTGTTGCCAAAGCTGTAATCTTCTGTTCATTTATGTACAAGAAGTATCAAGTTACACAAATTGGTTTTGATCCTATCTTTCATAAATAGAATCTAAAAATCATTTAGTGTATGCTTGTTCTGCAAAGAATGTATTTTATAAGCACCACCCTCTTTAACATTTATGTAATGAAATAAAAACCTATGATGGTGTCATTGCTTCTTTTAAAGTGTTTGTTTTATTTCCCACTAATCAATTCTTTATGTTTTATCAGCATTTAGAAATGAAAGCAATAAAAATAGAATAGATGTTTTCAAACTATTTACAACCACAGTTCTGTCTGCAATCGAGCTAGCACTAAAGAATATCTTAGCAAAGATGTTAAATATTTTATATGTAACTAGAGGAAGCGAGGCCATTTCTTTTATTCATTTATATGAATATTACATTTTGGAACCATAGGGATCAAATAAAGTAGTAAAACAAAGCTGGACACAGTAGCTCTATGTAATCACAAGCAAAGTCAAATAAGCAGCACAGAATTTTATATTCATCTACATATTTTATATGATGAAAAACAAAAGTTGCAGTTAGGCAAGCCTCAAAACATGGATATTTTATTAAAGAATCAGCTTTGTTATTTTGAGGATCTATATAGTTGGCAATTACATAATGTAGAAGGATTAGTGGAGAAAGTGTGCAATCTTGTAAGAAATTTTTAATTACTTTACCTCTGAATAGCACACATAATATGTGCTACTTGCAAAACAATTGTGTGATATTCATTACAATATACCCAACACTGTGTCAAAATATTAATTTCACCACAGAAACCTAGCATTTGCACTTTCCCATAGGTGTTGGAGCATGCAAGGTGTTGGGGTCAAATTGGATGGCCTAAATTTGAGACCACAAGTAAGTGACACTTTGAAATCTGATTTTGTTTTTTATATTCCACCTAATACTGAGATCTCATATCTCAACTGAATGACCTTTTAATTCCAAAGTAATACTCCCGGTTACATTAGTTGGAAGAAAAGCAAAAAAACAGGGATAAATTTGCACTTGGACAGAACATGCAGCGATGATTGAATATATATTATTTTTTTGGCATGCAGGGTAAATACTGGCTACTTTTTTTTACACTGCAATTTAGATTTAAGTTAGGGCAAACCCTTCCCAAATCAAAATCACTATGAATATTGTAAAGTTGCTGCATCAGTAGTTGCAGCCAGGTTTTGACAAGGTCCAAAAGTTATACCTTTTTTTTTTTTTCAAACTGAGAATCTGCCACATCATATTAATACACTGTTGAAGTTTGTTTGCTAAAAAATTGTTTATTCTACTATATTTTAATGTCATATTTTTAAATAAATGTGTTTTGTTTTTACTAGTACTGTATTATCATCTGTTTAAGAACAAGTACAGTATAATTACTTGAATTTTATACCCAGCACAACTCCTGTGTTTTTTTTTGTGACCCACCATATACATTACATATTGGTTAGTGCATCTGGACTTGTCATTGTCTTTATCATGCCTTCCATGAACTCCAACAAATTAACAATGTTTCAAACACTCTCAACCTCAAGGAGTGGTATATATAGCTATTGTAATGCTACTTGTCTATAAATAGAAACTCGCTTGTTACTGTTCCGCCACTATCAATATTATAAAGAGAGCCAAGCTGCTCCAAAGGTTATCAGCAGAGGTCTGCCTATATGTGACATCTGCAACCTTGATGAATAGAACAAATAGTTGGAGTTTTCAGGACTATGACTATTATTGGAACAGATAGTGATTTTAGACAACGTATAAAATAAAGTGAAAACATCCCTCAATTGATATTTGCTGATTCAGATTTAGTTTAACCAATATTAAAACTAATATTTCAGATAAAATGCAGTTTAATGTACACATTTGGAATATATAAACAAAAGCATCAGATTATGGTTGATGTCCTTCTTGATGTATTATCAATAAAATATCAGGATAGAAAATTCTTTTGAAAACACAAAGGGCCTGATGCTGATTCGGATAGACATTGTGTGTTCCAGGAATGTAAAAATGTTATTGTCTGTATACAGAGTTGTACACATCTTGTGGTGCCTGCACACTTAGGGCCTGATTCAGAGCCGCTCGCATAAAGCGAGCGCTCGCTCTGAATCAGGGCGGCCACTTTGTTTTTAAAAACCCGGCCTCGTGGCCGCTCGCTAAGCTGTGGGTGACCACCCACAGCTTTAGCAAGCGGCCAGGTGATGGTCGAGATGGTCGCGACCATCGCGACAATCGGGCTTGCAACAAAACCCTTCTGGTAGGGTCTCATCTGCCGCAAGCCCCAGTGAGCTTCCGGCTCTAATAGAGCCGGAAGCTCACTACTGACATCACTCGTGATGTCAGCAGGGCCGCCCACAAATGGCAGGTGTTCCTTCAGGAATGCCTCCGTTTGTCCAGCCACCCCCCACCCCGCCTACAAAACGGGGCGAGCTGTCGATCAACATCGACAGCCGTCCCGTTTGTAGCAAGGCCTGGAGCGAGAGAATTTCTCTCTCAATTCGGGGAATGCGCACGTGCACGGCATGTGCAATGCCCCACCATCGACCTGCTTGAGAGAGCATAGCACTTGCGAGTGGGTCTGAATCAGGCCCTTGGTTTCCTACTCATCATCAGTGCACATTTGCATCTGCCTATACTTTGTGTAAATGATATGGCTGGAAAAAGTTGTATAGTATTTACACTTACTGTATGTCTAACTCTGCAGATGTATTGACATACCCTTGCTGGTCTTTGCCTTTGTGAGAATGCCATATTACAGCCCAGTTATGCCTCTTTCATTAGAAGGGGATATGCAATGGTAATGATTTTTAATGATTTATTTATTTATTTACATTTACTTGTATAGAATCAGAATTTGATGTTACCATTTACAATCAGAACAAAAGGAGAGCCAAGTCAGGTGTGGAGGGGAGCTAGGTCAGGTGGGAGGGAGAGCCAGGTCAGTTGGGGATGGGAGGAGAGCCAGGTCGAGGTGGGGAGGAGAATCAGGTCAGTTGGGGAGGGGAGGAGAGCCATGTCAAATCGGGAGAGGAGGAGAGCCAGGTCAGGTGGGGAGGGGAGGAGATCCAGGTCTGGTGGGGAGGGGAGGAGAGCCAGGTTAGGTGGGAAGGAGAGCCAGGTCAGGGGGAGGGGTGGAGAGCCAGGTCAGGTGATGAGGAGAGCCATGTTAGGGAGGGAGGGGAGCCAAGTCAGGTGGGGAGGGGAGCCAGGTCAGGTGGGGAGCAGAGCTATGTAAGGTGGGAGGGAGAGCCAGATCAGTTGGGGTGGGGAGGAGAGCCAGGTTGAAGTGGGGAGGAAAGCCAGGTCAGTTAGGGAGGGGAGGAGAGCCAGGTCAGGTTGGGAGGAGAGCCAGCACAGATGTGGAGGGGAGGAGAGGAGAAAAGAGGGCTCAGGGTGAGGTCCTGGTCACTGGCCAAATTTGCGGCTCTTTGAAAAGGGTGTGGGGCCAAATGTCA
This sequence comes from Taudactylus pleione, assembly GCA_031769625.1. Lineage (NCBI taxonomy): Eukaryota > Metazoa > Chordata > Amphibia > Anura > Myobatrachidae > Taudactylus > Taudactylus pleione. The sequence continues at coordinate 5,284,360 of JAUIMM010001030.1, forward strand.
GGAGGGGTGGGGCTTAGCTGTGGGCGTGGCAGGCAGCTCCAGTACAAGAAAGCTTGGCAGGTCAGTGTGGGCTCCTGAGTCCTCCTGTGCTGTCTGCTGTGTGTGTGCAGGGCAAGGCAGACTGCTGCAGAGTATATCAGGGAAAAGGGATATGGGAAAAGCTTAGACACTAGTAGTAGTTGGTGCTTAGACTGCTGCAGAGGCCAGACACCGAAGAGGGGGTTGGCCGCAGATGGCCAGTAGGCGGAGCCATCAGTGGTGACTGATGGGCTCTGCAAAGGATTATGGGAGGAGATGCTGCAGCTGGGCATGCACAGCATCTCCCCCGGTGGCCATTTTTTTTGTTTACTTCAGTGAGCTGCCAATCTGAGCTGATCACCGATCACGCCCGCCCAACCACTAATAGTTGATCAGGGGTGAGTGAAGGAAGGGTGGCGACCACTAGAAGGAACACAGGGGCCAGTCCAGTGGGAACCGGCCCGATGTCCCGGTGACCCAATTTGCCCCTGCATTCATAACCACTACAGTGACACATCTGTAACACTCCCGTCCAGGAATGCCCAATACATTTTCAACACATTTCTGAAACTGCATCTCAATAACAACTGTGACTCTGTGCATATGGACTCTGGATTCACGTGCAATGTGGCTTAGATGCATATGCAGTACATAAAAATTTGCACAACTGCAACCAACATCTACATTTTGCCCAACTCAGAATTAGGCCCTTAATACATTAAACACATTTTCTGACAGCATTGCTGACCCCTATACTGTGCTCATTTATTCAATGTTTTATTTTTACACAAGCTACATCTGAGCCACATGGTCACCAGATCAAAGGAAATAAACTGCACTGTGTTAGACTATGAAAAAAACAGGATAAAATGGTATCATAAACTATGGTTCATTGAACTGCAGCTAACACAAAGATAATAACAATTGGAAGCAGTCTATTAATTACAAATGTTTAAAAATAAATCACAGCTTGCACAGAGATCATTCACAGGTATAGTAGAAAGCAAAAGATACAGTCTAATAATACATTTTCTATGTAGTGTATGGTATTCACAAGGATGCTCTCTATATTATGTCAGTTACTGGGCTCTCTGTATTGTGTGGTGGTCCCTGGGATCCTCACTGTATTGGACAGTAGTGACTGGAATGTTTTTGTACACTATTGTGGTCACTAGGATGCTCAATTTAGTTTTTGGATGTCACTGTGAGGCTCTCTGCAGAGTATGGCAATAACTAGAATGTTCTTTGTATGTAAGATTGTCACTGAAATTATATTTGTGGTGTAATGCAGATACTGAGATGCCCCCTATACTGTATGGTGGTCACTGGAATTCTGCCTCTACTGCATGGCATTCACTGGTTTCCTTTCTGTATTGTATATTAGTCACTGAAATGCTCTCTTTAATGTGTAGTGATCAGTGGAATGGTGTCTGTGTTGTATGGAAATACCAAGCTCCCTGCTCATATTTGCAGCAAGTGCTATTGAAGGTTACTGGTTGCTAAATATAATTGTAAACATTGGGAAGGAGGGTGTTTGGGCAGTTAGGTTAATATACAAGTTAGGTGTCTTGTCCCTATGTCTCAAAACTGGGACTTAGTCACTCCTACCCTGTCCAGCAATGCTTCATCAAAATCTGTAACTCTGTCTCAGAGCACTGTCACTTTAATTTTGGTGGTCGTGGGCACAGCCATGTTGGCTTTAATCAGGTGAGCACCAGCATAATTTCTGTACCTATCTCCTGAGCTCACATGACTGTCTCAATCTATCCCTGACAAAAGCACCATATTTTAGCCTGCAGCTGACACTGGCACTTTGTCAGAACAATGTGTAGTATAATACTCTGTGTGGTTCTTCACTTCCCAGTGATCTCACTCATTAGTCTTCAAATCCTCTGTGTACAACTCTCCTGCTCATGGCGGGTTCAAGTTTACTATACATTCACTGTAATTCAGATTACCTTTCTGCTCTGCAAATTACATTGCTTCCTCTCAGCATCACAGCTCCTGACCTACTCTTTTTTCCTTTACTCACTATACCATCAGTACCTCTATCAATGGTGGTTGTTGCACTGAGGGTCCTTTCTTAGCATGTTAGGGTTTGTGCTGCATTCTGGTTCCAGTGTTCACTCTGGTTTCTTGAGACTGGGTGCTGGATCCACATTCCTCTTTGAGGGTCTAGGCTCCAGGGACCTACCTCTGGTAATCAATAATCAGCAGCATCTTTCATTAGATTCCAGGCAGGCTGCCATTCACCTGGTATTACTCACTGCTCTATTCCCTGAGTTGTCAAACACTGGCTCCGGTGCCTTATCCTTGTATTCAGAGTAAACAGTTGAGTTCAACTCAAATGGTCCAGGGACAGACTGGGAACCTTCCAGGTCTCACTGACCTCTCTGAAGGCAACAGGCATTTATCACATGGCTATCACCACATGAGAAAATCTCTGATTCAACCACTGCTATTCCACTACAGACTGTCAGCCCAGTCTATAGGTCTTAACTTGGATCTCAAAACCTCAAATGGGCTGTTGGGTATGTTAAACAAGCCCTTCTGACTATCCTCTATATCAGGGTAGGCAATATGTGGCACTCCAGCAGCTGTGGAATTACACATGCCAGGATGCCCTGTCACAGTTTTATTATGCCCTATCAGCAAAAATGTGACAAGATCTGTTGGGATTTTGGAATGACAATATTTTTTTTCTACAGTACATAGAGTGTCTTAAGGCTAGATTTAAATATAAATCACATATAAGTGTAACCAGCGGCATATCTATAATGGGTGCAGGGAAGACCCTGCACTCATATTTTTTAATACTTAACTCTCTGAAGTCCTGCTTTGGCTGCAGAAGTGCTGGACTAAACAGCTTAAAAATGGCCACTGTGGCCATTTTCCCAGTGTCTTGAGCATGCACAGTGGGGAAAGGCTCTGGACACAGACTACTGCCCAGAGTCTACTGCTTCGGTCAGTGTGCTGCCGGCCACTGAGGAGAGAGAAGGGGGCCCAAGACAGGGAATGCACATGGGCCTTCTCCTCTCTTAATACACCCCTGAGTGTAAATGTTCCTGTTCTTTGCTTTTTGTACTGGTATTCATCACCCACCAACAAAAAAAAATATTTTTCTAGGAAACACATAGGGCTCAATCCAATTAGCTGCAATGATATCTCATGTGCCAGTCATCGCGGCAATAGCTGTCATTTATGGCAGCTCAGATTTGCTTAAAAGGGCTTGCAGCCCCATAGGGATCCGAGCAAACTAAAGTGAATTCAGACTCGGACCGGGCTGTGTAGGGTGCGAGGTGTCAGTCTGTTGTTGGAGTTTTAATGCTGTTGCAATGGCAACTCGCACCCTTTACATTTAATTTAGAGATGAGCTGGTCTGGTTCTCAGAGAACCGAACCCACCCGAATTTCGGGGATGCGGGGCGATCCGAGCCAAGCTCTGATCTCCCTGCCTGCCCCGGATCCCTCTCCTGAGGCAAATCCTTGCAATCCTACTGTCAGGTTGTGAGGTTTTGTATTGAGCGGGCTCAACTCTGATTGGCTGAGAAAGCCATCTGTCACGGCTCTCAGCCAATCAGCGTTAAGCCCATCCGCTGCCAACACCCCTGCTGCTGGCACCCTGCATTGAGGATACCACCTGCAGCAATGCACTGCCAACACCATCAGGACTCCCACACTGAGGACACTGCTGGCACCCCTGCTCTGCTGACACTGCTGGCACCCTGCACTGAGGACACTGCCGGCACCCCTGCACTGCTGCCCCACATACTGAGGACACCTTCAGTGTGCCGACACTCCCACACTGAAGATACCACTGGCACCCCTGCACTGCTGACACTGTCAGCACACATGCACTGAAGACACCGCTGGCACCTGTGCTCTGCCGCACCGCTGGCACCCTGCACTAAGGACATTGCTGGCACCCGTGCACTGCTGCCCCATGTTCTGAGGACACCGTCAGTGACCCAACACTGCCAGCACTTCCACACTGAGGGCTCCACCAGCACCCCTGCATTGCCGACACTGTCAGCACACATGCACTGAGGACACCACTGGCACCCCCGCTCTGCTGACACTGCTGGCACTATGCACTCAGGACACTGCAAGGGTCCCCACTGTGCCAACACTGCAACACTGACAACACTAACGGCATTTCTGCATTGAGGACACCACTGGCACTCTCGCATTGAGGACAGCACCAGCACCCCACACTGCCGACACAGCTATCACAGTAAATGCACTATTTTTGTATCTAACCCACAATGTATAAAACACTGTGGCACTGATTCAGAGCCGGATGCTCTGAATCAGGGCATAAATTTTTTGTGCAGCCTCCTGGCCGCTCGTATAGCTGTGGGTGACCACCCACAGCTATAGCGAGTGGCCATGATGATGGTTGCGATGGTCAAGACCATAGCGACCATCGGGCTTGCGACGAGACCCTTGTGGTAGGGTCTCGTGGCCGCAAGCCTCAGAGAGATTTTGGCTCTAACAGTGAGTGAATGATGTCAGTGGGGCCGCCCCCAAACGGCAGGCGTTCGCATGCCCACCCCAAAGGGGGCGAGCTGTCACTCAACATCGACAGCCCGCCCCCTTTGTTGCGAGACCCGGAGCGATGGATTGCCCATCGCTAGCCGGGTCTCGTGCATGCTCACGACGGAGCCACCATCGACCCGGTTGTGAGCACTCAGCGCTTGCGACCGGGTCTAAATCAGGCCCTGTAATTGTGTTGGAACTTGGAAGCTGAAATGCCACATGTTAGTGCCGCCTACGGTGTTGCAGCTTAGTCAGCCAGCTAGCTGGATGCAACCTTTTGGCCTTAACTAGATGAAAAAAAGAAAATTGTGAGGTGGTCAAAATTGATTGGAAAAGACTGGAAATAAATGATATTGAGGTTAATAATACTGTAGGAACAAAAACAGGCAAATTTTATGTGATTTTAGCTGTTTTTATGATATTTTAAGAAAAAATCCAGATCCAAAACCAACACCGAATAACAAATCACAGAGGTGAGGTTTTGACAAAACCAATCCAGGTCCAAAACCAGGGGAGATCCATATCCAAACCAAAATGAAAACATGAGGGTCGGCACACATCTCTAATTTAATTGCATTTTAATTGCATAGATCCCTTGGTGTTAAATGTAATAGGCTTATGGCTTTGAGACTGCCCGATGTTTTAAAGTAGTAGTCATTTAGTAGGCAAAACCAGGTTTATTTTGCCTATTAAAATATTGCTACTTTAAAATATTGGGCAGTCTCACATGGAACTCACTATGATGCTGCTTTGATGTCTCAAAGTTGCAGCCTATTACATTTACCCCTTGATCTTCACACAAAGATGACAGCATCTCTGTGAGTGCAATCAGCTGACAAGAGAGCTCCTTGCAGTCTAAAGCTGGCCATACACGCTACAATTATCGGGGTGATCCACCCGATATCCGCGGATCGCCCCGATAATTGTAGTGTGTGTGTGCACAACCGAGAGTTAAATATTGCTCAGTTAGGCATGCTGAATTGTCCAGCATGCCCGTCCAATGCAATATTTAGGGGGTAACCTGTCGGCCGCATCGGGCAGTGTATGCCCAGCCACGGCCGACAGACCGACATTTCCCATGGAAGAAACAGGGAAATGTCTCCTCCCCTGGGGGCGGAGCACAGATGTCGGCCAAATACACTGTGAGATATCTCACAGTGTATGCTGCAGATATCTGCGGCTGGCAGGCTGCCAGATAAAATGTCTGTCGGTCTGAAAGACATTTTATCTGGCCGTGTATGCCCAGCTTTAGAACCTGACTAACGACTTGCCTGGCATGGACGTAATTTTCTCTCCACACCAGGCAGTTCTTTATCTTTAATGGATGTAAACTTTCGTCCAGACAGATAAACATGAGGGCGGCTGCAGGAAGAGAATCCGGTCCTTCTGCTTGCCAGCATCCTCTCCCCTCTGTCTGCTGTACTGCCGATTACTGCTGATTGGTCAGCAAAGCAGTACCCCCTACCCAGCACCTGCAAAACTGAGCAGCCCCTGGGGAAAAGTAAGTTTAACCTCCCCCTAGCGACCCTGACATACCTGGTTCCTGTATCCGGTCTCTAATTGAACGTTGCGATGGTCGCAATGTTTCCTGTGTTTCCGATGTTCTGGTGGTGGTTCCGATGTTCAGTTATTTTAAGAACTATTTTTTTTACAAATCTTTAAAAGAAAAAACTTTTTTTTTATGAAACCATTTTGGATAAGTTAAAATGGATGTTCCTTTCCTAATTCACTCATAAAAAAAGAGATGTAAGTTATTCCGATGTTCATGCAGTTGAGCGATTATCAGCCATCTGCAAATGCATCAAATTAAATTGCCATAGTCACTCACCAGCGACTTTTTATTTGCAAAGTGATTGACTTTTAGGGTCTGTTTGTAGGAGATTGAGTAGTGATGACAAAAAACACAGATGTGTCCTGACCATTTTCAGGGCATGTCGTCGCCTGTGTCTGCAATCCCATATGCAAATAAAGTATTTCCAACATCTCAGTTCAGATGATTATTCTGCTTGACTATAGGACTACTCTTAGGACTACTCAGATGACCGATTATCAAATGATCTGCAACTGTGTATTTGTATGCCATAGCTTGGATTTGTGCTGTCACTTGTCGGCATCTCCATACATATCCTGGCATCTGCTAAATTTGCATATATACACACATCCACTTCATATGAGATTGCATACAGTATATATCTGAAATAGACCATAGGCACTTTTATGCACCATGCATTATGCCCACTAGCAGAAACAATATGTGGATTAGAAACACAACATGGTGATGTTATAAAAGTGCTCCCGGTTTAATTGGAATCACTAATCCTTTGTCTCCATGCAAAAGCATATTTTTACCTGGAATTGTAGAGATTAAGTATTCGGCCAGTTCATCAAGAAGGAATCTCCTGCTTACCTTCCTCTTGCAGAATGGCCTTGTGTATGGGAACAATTCATCAAGATCTGAAAATAAAATATTTTCGGAGATTGAGTGAGGGAGCATTTGTCATTTTCAGATGGCAATGGCTCCGCTTCGGGCTTGTAACCTGCTCCTTCCCTATGGGAAGGAGTCCTGGATTGTGAAGATCCTTTTGGATCCCTCGATCCCTGTCCGGCTCCTACTACCAGACTTTGAGGCTCTTGTGCTAATGCGTGACTTTTAGGTCACACATGCACACTAGTGTCACTGGTCCAAAAGGAACAGTGAAAAGATCAATGATGAATTGCTCTGGCGTCTGCAGCGAGTTAGGATATTAATTATGGGGGTCCATTCAGGCTCCGGTACATGACATCATGAATAGACCCCTAAGTATTAATTAAGGTTGTGGTCCTAACAGACAGTAAACTGAACATATTTCACAATGACCATTGTGAGCTGCACCCATAATTCTGCAATTTACACTACTTTTGTATGGGAAATTCCATATGGTAGATCTCAACATTTACCATATTTGTGTATGTGGACTAGTGATGTATGGGCTTGGTTTTCTAAAAACCTAGCCCACCCAAACTTCGTGGATCCGAGTGAATCTGAGCACCGTCTCGAAGTTTCCTACCTTGCTCGTATTAGAAATCAGATTCTTGTGGGTTTTGAATTCTATATAAGTCCCTCCAGCGGTGATTCATACACCATTTCACATTGACTCCAGTCTGTGCTGTGCTAACCTCCAGTGGCTGTGTTCAATGCTGTGTTCAATCCAGTCCCTATGTCCTGTAGCTGCTGCTGTATCCATCCCTGTGTCCAGAAGCTGCTGTGCTGTGGCTATCCTCTACATCTCCAGTGGCTAATGCTGTGCTATGTCCTTCCATTCACTGTGTCCAGTGGCTGCTGTGCTGTGTCCATCCTGTCCATGTCCAGTGGCTGCTGATATGCTGTGTCTATCCACAGTGTCCATCCTGTGTTCATTGGTTGCTGCTGTGTCCATCCACTAACTACCTTTGTCCAGTGGCTACTGTGCTGAGTACATCCTCTCCACCTCCAGTGGCTGCTGATGTGCTGTGTCCACTCCAGTCTTCTTAGTGTTAATATTGGCTGAGCTAGATTTACAGTACAGCCAGATAGCAAATGATTGTTTTATTTTTTTTTTTAGTGCAAGAATTATTATTTATAGTCTAACTGTCACACAGTGGTCTGCACTGTGACTCTGCAGGTCACACTCCACTGTAATATAAGCAGTGTTGCTCCACAGTAGTTAATTTGTGGAAAAAGTAAAAAAAAGTGTAAAAAGTTTTTTTGTGTATGCAACCCTTGTGCACTGTCGCCCAATGCATTTGTTCACGTACATATAAAAGTGCTGTGTCTCCATACAGTGTGAGTTTTTTTGTGAATTAAAAATGAGCAGGATAAATGTAAAATTTATAATTTTTCTATTGTTTGTACTATATCTGTGTACTCATCGATATGGATATTGATCTGCTTCAAGATGGCACCGCGGATGGCTGCCTCAGTGCTGCTGCACCTTGTACTCATGTGTGCTGTGGAGTGTGTGGCAGAGTGCAGATACCCGGTCCCTGCTTGTGTCATCTATGGCAGGGATGAGCTGTGGGGCATTCTGGAGTAGGCTGTGTGGTACCTGAGGCTGGAGCTTGCGTTGCTGCTGGTGGGCGGGCTGGCGGCATTGTCTGCATGTGGAGATCCCCCCAGAAGTTGCGCTTGCCCTGGAAGTGCGTGTGCTGCATTAGGACCAGAGGGCACTGCGGCCCCATGTGTTTGCAGCTGAGGTGGATGTCGGGAGGAGGAAGGAGGTGCTGCCGGGAGTCCCAGCCTGGAGGGGGGAGCTGATGGTTGCCAGAGGAGCCAGTGGTTGCAGGAGGAAATGGACGGCCTGTGCTCAGCTGGTGCACCCGGAGACCAGATGCTTGGAGAGGCAGAGGGCTCCAGGGTCTGGAGGTCTGGGCCTTCTATCGGAGTTTGTAGCTGTGCCTGTCAGAGGAGCAGGGGCCGGAGATGTTTTGGGGCCTCAGTTAGCCAGGTACTGTTGGTCTGTCTTTCCTTGGGGGAAGTGCAAGTGGGGGAGATGAGCTGGTACCCTGGTGAGATGGAGATGGAGAGGGCACATGTCAGCTCTACCAGCGGTGTTATTATCTAATGTATGCTCCCTGGCAAATAAAATGAATGAGCTCCAATTATTGCTAGGGAGAACTAGCTCTGGTATCTCTGGTTCATCTGTTATTTGCTTTACCGAGACTTGGCTTTTGGGCTCCATCCCTGATGACTCAGAATTTCTGCCAGGATTTTGTTTATTAAGAGCTGATCATATCTTGGAGCTTTCTGTAAAATCAAAGGGTGGGGGCATTTGTTTCTATATTAATGAAGGCTGGTGGATGTTACTGTTCTGCATAGGTCCTGCAGCTCAGACTAGGAGTTGTTTATTATTAATTGCAACCCGTTTTATTCCCCATGTGAGTTTGTATCATTTGTTTTTGTTGGGGTATATATCCCTCCCCAAGCCTGTGTTAGTGAAGCTTTGCATTACCTGGCCTCTCAGATATATGATTTGGTGTCTAAACTTACTGACTCATTTGTTATTGTGTTAGGTGACTTCTATAGAGCAAACTTGCATAAAGATGTTCCGAGGTACAGGCAACAGGTCATGGGCCCAACCAGAGAGGGACGCACATTGGACCATTGCTATAATGTTTTAAAAGACACTTATCATTATTTAGCTTGTGTGGCACTAGGGCTTTCTGATCATTGTTTGGTCCATCTTCTCCTGAACTATAAGCAGAAGCTGAAGGCAGTTAAGCCTAGGGTTAAATTTGTGAGGAGATGGACTAGTGATGCCAAATCTGATCTTCAGGCCTGTTTTGATTGTACCGACTGAGGCAGCAGATACTGATCTAGATAGATTAGCTGATGTTGTGACATCATATGTTGGCTTTTGTGAGGACCCGTGTGTGCCTACAAGAACTTTTCTTTCTTATAATAAAGACAAACCTTGGTTTAGTGCAAAACTTATACAGGTTTGCTGCACCAAAGATGAGGCATAAAAAGTGGTGAAAGGTCACGGTATAATCAGGCAAGGAACTTGTTAGCAAGATAAATCAGAGCTGTGAAAAGAGGCTTCTCAGGTAAACTGACAAGGAAATTCTGGGCCAATGACTCTGCTTCAGTTTGGAGGGGTATACAGGCTATTACCAACTATATGTTGGCATCTGCTCACACTGTCACAGGTAAAAAATTGGTGAGGACCTGAATGTTTTTATTGTCAGTTTGAAGGGTTTGGTCTTGCTCTGAACTCTGGTATAGATATGTCCGTTAGTTCTGCAGATCCTCTTTTCCCTGTTTAATCTGATCCTGGGAGAAATTTACCAGGGCTGCGGGTCAGTATGGATGAGGTGGCTGGGTTGTTTAATAGGTTAAGGCCCAGGAAGGCTCCTGGCCCAAACGGAGTGTCCCCCTCTCTCTTAAAACTTCAGGAAAAAGCCTCCTGTTGCTTCTCCCTTGATCCTAGCCAATGTTGTTGTATCGGTGGTGAACTCTTTCAAATTCTTGGGTACTACAATCTCCCGAGACTTGAAGTGGGAGAAGAATACTAGTGTCATTGTTAAGAAGGCTCATCAAAGGCTATATTTCCTTGGCCACCTAAGGAAGTTTAATGTCTCGAGAGAACTGATGCTTCTCTTTTACTCCACGATAATCGAGTCTGTTTTGTGTTCCTTGATTATCGTGTGGTATGGTGCGGCTAGTGCACGTGAGAAGGCCAGGTTACAGAGGGTAGCCAGATTTGCCGTAAAGATTATTAGCATAGCCCTGCATTTGATCTTTGACCTCTATTTGGTGAGGGTTGGGAAATGGTCGAAAGCTATTGTGGGGGATGTGGCCCTTTCTGGCCATGATCAGTTTTAGTTACTCCCATCTGGTAGACAATATAGATCTTGACGGGCTAGGACCACAAGACATTCTAATAGTTTTTCACTGCCGGCAATTATGCAATTAAATCACTAATAACTGCTTGTTAGGTGGTTCTATATGTATTTTATTGTATTGTGGAAATAAGATAATAAGTTCTGCACTCCACAATGATGAGAATGCTGCTAAGTAAAGTTGTGGTCCACACCAATGTGTTTATTGTGCAAACAGCAACGTTTCAAATCAGTGTGATTCTTTATCAAGCTCCACTAGGCTTGTTCTATAATTCCAGAACCTCTTTCACAAGCGAAGCAAGTGTGTAGCTTGGAACTTTTGGGTCGATGAAGAACCTCTATACAAGGGGATATATCTGATCAGAATTAAAATCGAGGGAAGACGGATATCTAAAACCTAGCTGTAAGTAGGAAAAGCACATTTGTATCACATTTACTTACATCCATTGAACGGTCCTTTCTTTCTTTTTGAGGATAAAACTAAAGAGAAACCATCTCTAAAGGAGAATTTACTTGAATTCTACTAGAATACACCTATGGACTGACTTCCAGGAAATTCAGCTATTACGTACATTTTAAATCTTTGGTACCTTAAAAGAGTTTGTGCTTGGTATAATGTATTTTGTGTTTTATTTGAGTATGTATTGTTACTGTGATTGGTGTGTAATTTGAGAATTGAGTACTTGGTTAGGGGTTCCTGAGTCAAATTCCATGTATATGTTTTAAACTTGGCGAAATAAAGCTGATTCTGATCAGTCGAGAGAAGAGCAGGAGCAGCAAACAAATACTAGCGCTGTAGCTGCTTCCAACAATCTTGATGAATCCAATACTAGTCCTTCAACATCATCTACTAAAGCATCAGGGCATCTGAAATTATAAAATCTATATTTTACAGTGTTAAAGAATAAACACTTCTAATAAAGAGAAAGTTTAGTGTAGAAAACATAAAATTGCCAACATGCAATTCACCACACTCAGTGGCAAGGAAAAGTGCAGGCCTTTATTTATGTGTGGTGGTTCTGCAACTGTTGTCAGTGAGGCATCTTCTTCTGCCTCACATGATGATGCAAGCCCTTCACACTCAAAGTTTAGAAGAGGTGTCAAAAAAATTAAAACTGTTAAATCAATGCTGAAAAAAATCACTAAGCCTGTAGAACAAACTGTGTGTTCAGAAATGTCATAAATCCCTTAACCACTTGCCAGGCACGGTCGTATCAGATACGCCCACTAGGCGGCTGTGGGAAGCTAATCTTCCCACAGCCGCATACATCAGAGGGACCTTCTGGTCCCTCTGCAAGTGCGGCCACCTCTGCAGTGTGTCCCGATCACTGCTGGCCACAGTGATCGGGCACCGCCGGCAGCCCCCCTCCATTAGAAGCAGCAGTGCTGCTGCTGTGACTCGATCACTGTGGCCAGCAGTGATCGGGCAGCCATCTCCACCCCCATCAGTGAACAGCAGTAGCGGCGGCTCTGGTAGCCGCCGCCGCTGCTCTGTATCCGGGCCGCCAGCGGGAGACCCTCCCGCTGCGGCTCCGGAACTACAGTGATCACATAGTGATCACTGTGTGTGAAGGAGCAGCGGCGGCGGCTCTGGTAGCCGCCCCCGCTGCTCTGTATCCGGGCCGCCAGCGGGAGATGCTCCCGCTGCGGCTCCGGCTCTACATGTAGGAGCAGCAGCAGCAGCTCTTGTAGCCGCAGCTGCTACTATTTACCCCGGCCTCAGCTCCGCATCCCCATCTCCATGTGCCCGATCACTGCTGGCCACAGTGATCGGGCTATATATAATATAACAATGAGAATAAATAAATTTATATATATATATATATATATATATATATACACACACGTGTGTATATATATATATATATATATATATATATATATACACACACGTGTGTATATATATATATATATATTTATATATATATATATGTGTATTGTGACACAGTTAGGTTAGGGGGTCCCTCTCCTGGGTAGAGGACTCCTTCCTAACACACACACACACACACAGCAGCAGGGAAGCAGCACACCAGTCTGGATGCAAGTACAAGCTGGTCGGCGCCAGTCTTTATTGTACAATGTCAGAAACATAAAGAAAACATAAATATAAATCCTAGCCCTGTTGGGGCACTAACTTCACAGGTAGTTCCCTCACTACCAGAACCTGGCAGGGCCTAATGCCCTCGCCAGCAACAAAAGCACAGCACAACACTCACAGTTAGGTATCCAAGTGTCTCTGAGCAAACTCCCTGTCTGCTCTCCCAGGTGAGACAATCAGCCCTAAACAAACTAGGCTTATATTGGCCTCTCTCAGGTGGAAAACTAACAATCCTGTTACCAGGCTGTGAGAACCAAAACCTGGAGTGGCCATGGGTGGAGCCCTCCCTCTCCTCTCACCCACAACCCCCAGGTCCCAAACCGGCTTTTCAAAAAGCCGAAACTCAAGCCTGCTACACTGCAGACTTTCTCCTGGGGGTTTAAAACACAAAAGACAGGAATCTGGGACAAATGTACCTGCCACAGACCACTTTACCAGTGATCCTATCACATATCCCCCCCTTTGTTTCGACCTGTGGGGCGGAACAACTGAAGCCCCCAAACAATGAACGCGTGACAACGCATCAGCATTGGCCAGCTGGCTTCCTGGCCTGTGTTCCACTGAAAATGTAAAAGTTTGTAACGCCAAGAACCATCTTGTAATTCTCGCTTTACTGTCCTTATTTTCAGACATCCACTTCAGAGGGGCATGGTCAGTGATCAATTTGAACTTTCTTCCCACCAAGTAGTACCTGGGAGCCTCTAACACTTTATGGCCAACGCCTCCTTCTCCACTGTGGCATAGTTTCTCTCATGTACATTCAACTTTCTGCTAAGATAGAAAATAGGGTGTTCCTCACCCTCCTTGTCCTGGGACAGGACCGCTCCTATGCCTAGTTCTGATGCATCGGTTTGTACTATGAATTACCTTTCAAAATTAGGAGTCATCAGGACTGGTTGGGAACACAACGCTACTTTCAACTCCTGAAAAGCTTTCTCTGCCTCTGGACTCCATTCTACCATGACTTTTTGTTTGCCTTTGGTCAGGTCAGTCAGTGGGACTGCCATGGTGGCAAAGTTGGGTATAAACCTCCTGTAGTACCCCGTAATTCCCAAGAAGGCTCTCACCTGCTTCTTATTCAGAGGCCGTGGCCAGTTTTGTATGGCATCAACTTTATTGAGCTGAGGCTTTTTCAGGCCTCTGCCAATGGTGTATCCCAGATATTTTACTTCCTCCATGCCTAGACAACACTTTTTTGGGTTGGCTGTCAAACCTGCCTTATAGATGGAGTCCAACACTGCTTGCACCCTGGGTAAGTGAGACTGCCAATCAGGACTATGAACGACCACGTCATCCAGATAAGCAGCCGCATACCGTCTATGGGGCCTTAGAACCCTGTCCATCATTCTTTGGAAGGTAGCAGGTGCCCCATGTAGCCCAAAGGGCAACATCTTGTACTGAAACAAGCCCTCTTGCGCTGAAAAAGCTGTCTTTTGTTTGGCGCTCTCGGTTAATGGTACTTGCCAATACCCTTTGGTTAGGTCAAGAGTGGTTAAAAACCTTGCCGTCCCTAGTCTCTCAATCAGTTCATCCACTCTTGGCATTGGGTAGGCATCAAATTTTGAAACACTGTTCAACTTTCGGAAGTCATTGCAGAAACGCACACTCCTGTCAGGCTTTGTAATCAACACAATGGGACTTGACCATTCACTATGTGATTCTTCAATAACCCCTAACTCTAGCATATTTTTAATTTCTTTCTTTGTGCTTCTGGTAACCTATAGGGCTTTAGATTAACTTTAACCCCTGGGTCAGTGATGATGTCATGTTTAATGACCGAGTTTTTCCCAGGTACGTCAGAGAACAGCACCCTATTTCTAATCAGAAACTCCTTGACCTCTTGTTGTTGAATTGCCGACAGGGTTTTTGCCACTGTCACTTCGGGAACTAAGGGCCCTGGGCTTACTGGAGGGTCTCGGACGGCCGACAGTACCGTTCTATCTTTCCAGCGCTTTAACAGATTTATATGGTATATCTGTTCCGGCTTTCTTTTCCCTGGCTGGTAAACTTTGTAATTGACCTGCCCCACTCTTTCTAAGATTTCAAAGGGCCCTTGCCATTTAGCCAAAAGTTTATTTTCCACAGTGGGAACCAATACTAACACTCTGTCCCTAGGAGCAAAGCTGCGTAACCGAGCATTTCGGTTGTATACCCTCTGCTGTGCCTGTTGAGCCTGTTCCTGGTGCTCTCTCACTATCGGCACTACCGCAGCAATTCTCTCCTGCATTTGAGAAACATACTCAATCACCGTTTTGTAAGGACTAGACTGCCCCTCCCATTTCTCTTTGGCAATGTCTAGTAACCCCCTTGGGTGTCTCCCATACAACAAGTCGAAGGGTGAAAACCCGGTGGAGGACTGGGAACTTCTCTTATGGCCAACAATAAATACGGCAATAATTAGTCCCAATCCCTACCCTCCTTGTCGACCACTTTCCTAAGCATGTGTTTTAACATCTTGTTAAACCTCTCGACCAGCCCATCGGTTTGGGGGTGATAAACCGAAGTTCTTAACTGTTCGATTTTGAACAGGCGGCATAACTCTTTCATGACTTTGGACATAAACGGTGTACCCTGGTCAGTTAGTATCTCCTTAGGTATACCCAGCCTGCTAAAGACATGAACTAGATCTC